>PVKA01022467.1:0-37098 GCA_004027165.1 Ctenomys sociabilis | reverse complement strand
TCCTTCCTTCCTTCCTTCCTTCCTTCCTTCCTTCCTTTCTTCCATCCTTCCTTCCTTCTTTATTTTAAGTGGATTTTGTATAGGGTCTCAATATGCAGATCAAACTCATAATGATCCTCTTGTTTTCGTCCTCCACAGTGCTGGGATTACATGTGTGACTCACCTTGCCCAGACTTGGTCCCTGGCTCAACATGCCTGAGGGCAGAGCTGGCACAGCATGTGGTGCCAGGGATTGAACCCTGGTTCCTGTACTTGCCTAAAGAGATGTTTTGTCTGCTGAGCTATCTTGCTGGCTCTTCTGTTGGTGATTTCTTTTGATGTGCAAGAACTGGTCAATAAGATGAGATCCCAGTTGTTGATTCTTTGAAGTATTTCCAATGCAGTTGCTTTTTTATTCCTGAACTCTGCCTACCCATATGTCTTTAAAATTGCTGTCTAATTTCTCTTCTAGTAGATGCAATATTTTGGTTTTAGTAATTAAATGTTTTGATCCATTTTGTCTTTAGTTCAGTGCATAATGATTGACGTAAGTCTACCTTTAGTTTTTGCATGGGAGAGACAGTTTTTTCTAGCTCTATTTATTAAAGAGCTTATCTTTCTTCTAGTGTATAACATGTTCAGCCACGTTCTCAAAGATGTTTTGTAAGGTTGTTTGGAGTTGTTCCTCCCTCTTCTAACCTGTTACCTTGATCCGGAGGCCTGCTTTTTGGCAGTAGGATGCTGATTTTATTACAGTAGCTTTGCAATATAATTTTAAGTCAGGCATTTTGATATCTCCTGCTTTGCCTTTGTTGCTGAGGACTGCCTTTGCTATTCTTTGTCACTTCAGGTTTCAGAGGAATTTTAAGACTATTTTCCCTAGACCAGTGAGGGAAGTATGTTCATGTTATTTCCACTTAGATTTTAGTAATATTTTTTAACAGTTTTGGGAGTATTGGCATTTCCCCAATGTTGATTCCTTCTATCTATGAGTAAGGAATAGCTTTACATTTTCTGCAGTCCTGTTTAATCTATTTTTTCACAGTACTATCATTTGCAATGTATAGATCTTTTACTCCATTTGTTATATTGAATTATAAATATTTCATTTATTTTGATGTTATTGTTCAAGGTGTGGTCTATCGAATTTTTCTCTCAGTAAGTTCTTTTTTTGTGGACAAGAATACTATTGATCTGGGTTAACATTGTACCCTGCTACAATACTAAATTTTGTTATTAAATCTAGAAGTCTTTCAGCTGACTTTTTGGGGTCTTCTACATCATCTGTGAATAATAATAATTTAAATTCTTCCTTTTCTATCCTTATGCCTTTACTTTCCTTCTTTTCTCATTGCTCTAGCTAATGTTTCCAGACCTATATTGAACAGGAGTGATGACAGTGGACCACCATTTCTAATTCCTGATGCTAAAGTGAAAACTTTTAGATTTTGTCCATTAAGAATGATATTCACTGATGGTTTCCTCATAGACTGCTTTTACCAGATTGAGGCAAAGATCCATCTATTCTGAATTTCTTTAGGGTGTTTATCATGAATGTTATCAAAATCTCTTTCGCATCTATTGAGAATTTTATTTTTACTGCAAATCTATTGAGATGGTTGTGGTATTTGTCTTTGCCTCTATGATGTGACATATTCCCTTTATTGATTTGCATCTGTTGTACCAGTCCTACATTCCTGAGATTAATCTCACTTGGTCCTGGGGTACCATCTTATTCATGGTTTTCTACATTCTGTTTGCTAGTATTATATTGAGAACTTTTGTGTGAATGTTTATTAGGGACATTGGTCCGTAGTCCTCATTTTTGGTTGAGTCTTTCTGTCATTTTGTTATTGGGGTAATACTTGCATCTAGGAATGGGTTAGGAAGAATTATTTCCCTTTCAACTTCATTAAAGAATTGGAGGAGTATTAGTGTTAAATATACTCTATATTTCTTATAGAATTCAGCTGTGAACCCATCAGGACCTGGGTTTCTTTTGTTGGTAAATTTTGAAATACATTTTCTTCTTCATTGACTGCTATTGGGTTATTCAAAATCATCTTCTTGATTCAGCTTTTTTTAATTTATATGTACCTAGGAATCAGTCCATTTCTTCTGTGTTTTCCATCATATAGCAGCAAAGATAGTATTGATGATCTTCTGAATTTCTACAGGATCTGTAGTGATTTCATCATTTTCCTTCCCTCTTGCATGAATTTGAGATTTTTCTGTCATTTTTTGATGAGGTTGGCTAGGGGTTTGCCAGTTTTATTTATTCATTCAAAGAACCAACTCTTTGAATGAATTCATTCTTTGTATTTTTCTTAGTTTCCCTTAAGTTAATGTCTGTTCTTATTTTTGTAATTTCTTGAATTCTCTAGCTTTCGGTTTGAATTGCTTTGGGTTTTCAAGAATCTTGAGGTGTAGCATTACTTTTCCCACTTGTGTAATTGCTTGCCAGCTAGCTGCTTCCTTTCTATCATTGTTCTTAGAACTGCAGCTAGACCTACCTCTTTCTTACTTGTTCTTGTTCTCTTTTCTTAATGTGAGAAGTCATTGCTATAAATTTGCCTCTGAGGACTGTGTTTATGGAATTTCTCTAAATTCTT
The DNA here is from genome assembly GCA_004027165.1 of Ctenomys sociabilis. NCBI lineage: Eukaryota > Metazoa > Chordata > Mammalia > Rodentia > Ctenomyidae > Ctenomys > Ctenomys sociabilis. Next base: position 34,507 of record PVKA01022467.1, on the reverse strand, counting down.
TTGTAAATGATTTCCAATATCATTGTACTATGCTCAGAAAATATGCATGTGATAATTTCAAATACTTTTCAATTACTTAATCACTTTCTGTGAACTTATATGTGGTATATTTTAGAGAATATCTTGTGTATATCTAAGAATACATATTCTGATATTGGGTGAAATGCTCTGTAAAGGTCCACTAGTTCCATTTGTTCACTTCTCTTATGTCTTTGCTGATTTGTTTATATAGTTGATCTAATTATTTGTGACAATGAGGTGTTAGTTTACCCAATTATGATTGTGCTATTGCTTATTAGGCTTTTCATGTCTATTTATATTTGTCTTTTATAAATGGATACACCAGTGTTTGGTACATATATATTTAAGATTGTTTTCTCTTCCTCTTGAAGTTTTCCCTTAACAAGTATGTAGTGACCTTCTTTATATTTTTTTGATGATTCTGTGTTTGAAGTTCACATAATCTGCAGTCAGAATAGCTACTCTGCCTTTTTCTGTGTTTCTGTCACATGGAGTATTATTTGCTGTCCTTTGATTTTTAAGTTGATTGTGTTTATTGTATAGCATATTGTTGGATTTTGTTTCTTGATCCATTTTAACATTCTTTTTTTTAAATTGGTAAATTGAAACCATTTACACTGATTGCTATAGCTGGAATGCATTGGTTTACTTTTCAGTATATTTTCCTGCTCCTGGTTGTCTACTTTTCCCACTTGTGTAATTGCTTGCCAGCTAGCTGCTTCCTTTCTATCATTGTTCTTAGAACTGCAGCTAGACCTACCTCTTTCTTGCATACCTTTCAGTACTTTAGGGTTGTCTTGGTGGATGTCAAGTTCTTCAGTTGTTCTTCGTTGCAAAATATCTTATTTCTCCATTAATTTTGAATGATAGTTTCATAGGGTATGCCAATTTGGGTTGGAATCTATTTTCTTTCAAGACCTGTACTAACTCCAAGCTCTTCTCACCTTGATTGTTTGTGTTGAGATATTTTTAAATTATGATGGAATTTCCTTTATAGATGAGCTTTCTTCTTTCTCTCTCTCTCTCTCTCTCTCTCTCTCTCTCTCTCTCTCTCTCTCTCTCTCTCTCTCCCTCTCCCTCCCTCCCTCCCTCTCTCTCTCTCTCTCTTTCTCTCTCTCTCTCTTTCTCTCTCTCTCTCTTTCTCTGTCTCTCTCTCCAGTGTGGGTCCTTGCACATGACAGGCAGGTGCTTAAGCCACTGATCTATCTCTCTTGCCAATATTCTGTTGTTGTGCTGAATTTCCAAAGCCTTAGTATATGTCTGGATGCAGATTTACTTTGGCTATAGGTAATTGGAGTTTTATAAGCCTCACTTAACTCTATGTCAGATTCTATTGCCATGCTTGGGAAATTTTCCATTATTTCTTCTAAAATAATTTTTTATGTCATTTTTGTCAAGTCATACCTTTTGTTGGCATTTATAAGCCTTATATTGGTTTTATTTGTGTCATCTTGCAGTTATTAAATTGCTATTTCCTGATTCCATGTTTTCTTCTGAAAAGATATTTCCTTTTGTAATGCTAGCTGCAATGTGCTCTTCAAGGTCTGAAAGTCTATCTTGAGTTTTGTTGAAGCTGTTTTGCCAGCTTTGAATGGGATTTTTAATTTCCTGATCTGTTTCTAAATCTATTTTACGTTTTCTAGCTTTTTACTATATTGTTCATTCAAGGTTGTCATCCATTTTCTGTACTTGTCTATTATTTTAAAATCTATGTCAACTTAGATATTCTGAGCAATTCTTTCATTATAGTCATCAATTTTCTTTCTTTTATTTTTCTTTTACTTAAGAGATTATTTCTGATATGATTTCTTCTACAGCCTGATGGAACTGTATCTTTACTTCTGTTGCTATAATTTTAGGAATTCCACATGTGTGATTTCCAACATTTTCTATGTTGGTGTTTCCTTGACTTGTTCTGAGATTTCATATGATTCCTTTGTCTTCATATCTTCTATTTCAAATTTTTTTCATTTTATATATTGACCCTTGTGAATTTTTATAGTAGGAAGCTCCATCACTTCTATTAAGGCCTTTCCAGAAAAATTCTTTACTTCAGCAATGTCTTCTATGTATAGAAGATTCTTTATTTGTGTCTTTCCCAAAATCCTTCTTTCCCAATTAATTGAGAAAAGGATGCTGATTTCTGTTTGTCTCAACCTGAAGTCTTTCAATGTAGGGCTGTTTTGAGGTTATTACCTGAGAGCTGCCCAAGATTGATATGACATTCCAGCTACAGTAGTATAATTAGCAATATGCACAATTTAGAAACTGCCAAACTGTGGCAACCACTGATTTTGTACATTAGATCATAGAAACAAAGTCTGTAGTTTCATAACTGAACCAATAATAAATTAGCAGTTTGTATGTATGTGAAGTGTTTCCCCTTGTTAGAGTGGATTTACCCTGGATTTCTTTGGCTGAACTGGTTGCTAACTCCTGAGTGTTTTTTCTGCTGTCTGTCTGTCCTTCAGTGAGGAATATGGGCCTGGTACTGCGTACCTCCAGGCCTCCTTGACAGCAAAGGGCCAGTGTGCGGGGTTCACTGAGGCTCACTGAAGCTTTCTTAATGGTAGAGAGGTGGTTGGAAGATCAATAATTTTAAAATCTAATATGTTCTTGTTGTCATGTTTGTTACAGTGGTCATTTATTCATTTGGCTTCAGTCTTACGATTACAAGTGAAAGCACAATTTGAAACCAAGTTTTAAGGGCTGGTGAGATAGTTCAGCAGACTAAGCACCTGCTAAGGCAAGCACAGGGACTAGGGTTTGATATCTGACCTACATGCTGCACCAGCCCTGTCCCTGGGCATTCCGACCTATCATTGAGACCTGGCATGGATGTGAGCACCCGTAATCTGAGCATGGGGAAGGCTGAAAATGAGTCCAAGCTATGTAACAAATATATAAATTACAAAAAAGGAAAAATTTAGTTTTTTTCTCCCATTACATTGGTTTATTCCCCATATTTTAAATAGTGACTGAAATCAGTGTCCAAATAGCATCAGTGAACTAGCAAGCTCTAGTATTTGAGGTCAATTTAATTACACTGGGCATGACAGAAACTAGGCCATGTGGGCATTGCCTTTGCCACCAGCAATTGACACCTGAGTGTTAATGAGCTGGTAATTAAGAATTGGCACATACAGACACATTTTACTGTTTGGGAATAGGATAACCATATGCTACACAACTTCTGTGCTAAGGACTTTGTTAGCTCCAGAATTTACACAATTATGTTTGTGGCATTTTTAATGCCAATTTTTCCATAAAAAAGATAAAAACAGTTACTTTAAAGTTCTAAGTAACTTTGACTCTATTTAAAAGTTATGAAACTTTCTTAAACCACCATGATTATATTTGGAAAAAACATAAAACTGAAGACCTCGGTTAGCATCGCTTTCAGTTGAAAAATTATAAGATTTGCATTTTGAAATGTATTTTGTGATATAAAAAAGCACCAGAAGTAATTTAACTTGAATGGGTATATGTAAGATAGTGTGTTGTGCAGTCCTTAGCGATGGCCACCTGTGATGTTCATAGGCACATAAACTGCTCTAGGAAAGCAATGTGACAGAGGGAAGGGAGGGTCATACTCACCGTGGGCTCTAAGACAGGTCATGTTCCTCATTTGGAGCTACTTCTTATGCACTGTTTCACTTTTTCTTGGATTGTTTGCAGAGATGTTGTGGAGGCACCTGCGTGGAGAGGCCTGCATGGCGAGGGAGGGAGGCCAGTCAACAGCCACATGAGTGAGCATCGTCGCAGCAGCCTCCCAAGTGGAGTATTTGGATAAGACGGCGACTTCACCAACAGCTTGTCTGCAGCCTCAGGAGAGACTTTAACCAGAGGCGCAAGCTAAGCTGAGCTAAAATTTCTGAACTCTACAAACTGTGAGATAAATGTTTGTGGATTAAGCTGCTATGCTATGGGGAATATTGTTATGCAGCAACAGATAACTAATACAATGTGTATCTCTGAATACTATTGTGTGTTACAGTAATATGAGGAACCGATTTTTTTTATTGTGATGTCATTTGTCTAGAACAATATGAACAATGTATACTCCTCTTTCTTTTGCATTCCTCTTTCATTCTCAGTTCTCCTTTACTCACTTCTACCTAACAAATAGTCCCCATAATTTTTCTGGATTAATCTTGGCATTAAAGAAATAAAACTGTTCTCATCGGATGAAAAATGTATTAACTTTAGTGAGTTTCAGTTGTGGGAATTACTTCTAATTTTCTTCTTTGAAAGAGTTTGCTTTTCCATGGAACCCTCTCTAGGACATATAGCCTTTTATATGCAGATTCCTATAATTAAACTTTGAAATAGCTTTGAATTCCCTGTAGCTTGAACTGAGAACATGAAAGGCCAAATGTTATATCGAATAGAAGGATATAAAAGTGCATGTACATCAATCCAAAATGAGATATAGAAATGAACAGCTCTTTGCACAGCTATGTCAGTTTTTGACAGATTATTGAAGGATCTTTGTAACGGCAGACATTGCCTTAGAAGTAGAAATACTCTGCCTGGGCATAGCCTCATCAGTTTGTGGGTTTATTTTGTTTTAATTCTTTCAATACCAAAAACTGAGGGCATGTTAGATTAAACACGAAAAGGACCCTGCAAAAATAAAAGCCTTACCACTCTTCCCCAAAGACGACACTTGGTACCAACTGGTCAAAGAAGTGTTCTGATGACACAACCATCCACCCAAGCTGTCATCCCAGAGAGAAAGCAGTGTAGATGAGGAGGCTGTGCTGCTGTAAGTAAATAAAAAGCCACATGCAACCTTCGGAGACAGACAAGAGTTTTCTGCACAGGAGGGGCTTCATTGTGTGAGTGACAGACACATCTAGAGTATTTTAATCACCCACATCTCTTATCACCAGCAGGAAGCTGAAAGAAAGTTTTTTGTGGGTTCAGAATATGAAATCAATAGGTTTATTCAGAAACAGACTCGGAAGCATCTAACTGTATTTTACACTATTTATTTTTCAGCAATCCAAGCAACCAGCTATTCTGGTTGTTTGGATTAAGTAAAAGTACATAATACAACTGTTCCTTTGCATCGGCTATGGACAGCAAAGCTGTGTTTTCTATATACACAGCATATCTTCTGATATCACATTCCAAGCAATAAATGGAATATCCACCTCAACTCCATTTGTTCATAAAAAGAAACATATTTAAAAATTTAAGGCAAATGTACCCTAAATTCTAGTGTTTGTATAGAATGAGTAGATGTTAAAATAGGTGAAATTTGAAATCAGAGGAAGAGGGCAAGCATTTTGAAAAAACGGATACATTTTGAAGCAGATAGTAACTGGATAAGTGATGAATGTAATAATTATGTATTCACTCTATGCTGAGAAATTTTATCATGTTTGGCACTTTGCACAGCTTGCCACTTAAAATTCTTAATTATCTCTGACAGTACAGCTTTTTTAGAATGCAGTGATCTACTAAAATGCTCTTTTTCTAAAATAATTGACATAAATTTTAGAAGAAATTTCAAGGCTTCAAACATGTAACATAATATATGTAATTAGTTAGAACATCTACCCATTAACTGGTACTATAGAAGTGAACAGGCTTTGGACAATGGATTCCATGGTAGCTCTGAAACATTCCAAACTGGATTAGCCGCTTGTTTTATGTTTTAAAGTCACGTGACTTTGGAAAAGTCTCAGTTCACTCAGAGCCTCAAATTAGTTTTCACATCTAAAGCTTGGTCAAGAATCGAATTTTAGCTGGAATTATGTTAGTCTTCATTTTATAAGAAGAATATTTTATCATATGGATAACTGAATTCGTTGCGGATGTTCTGGATAGAAATATGAAAGAAAAACAACCAAACCAAAAACTTACGCCACTTCTATTGATCTACTAAGGAGGTTTCACCTACTGTCAGATGACGAACGGTCACTCCTTTGTCTTGTAGTTGCTGTTACACATCATTTTATCTTATGAACTTAAAAGAAGTTTTTCTTTTTCCTTTCTTTATCTTTGCTCCTCCGTTTTATTCTTTATCCTTCCCTCTTTCCCTACTTTCCTCTCTTCCTCCCATCCACTCTTCATTTATTCCTTTGTTTTTCCTTGGGATTGAAAACAGAGCCTCACACATCAGGCAAGAGATTCTATGACCCCCTACTGATCCACAGCCAGAATCCTTTCTAAAATTTTAGTTTGAATGCAGTGAGAGCCTCACCACATACTCCAGGCTGGTCTCAAGTTTACAATAATATTAATGGTCCCACTTGGGACCACAGATGTGTGCCACCAGGCCCAGCTACAGTGAGCTTCTATACAATGTGAAATCATGACCCGAACAAAGATAGACTTACAGTATTCATTTTAAAATCAATGTTAAGGTAAGTACAAAGTTATAATGAAAGCTAATATTCATTATAGCTCCATCAGTATCAGACACTATACTGGTAATTATAAGACACATATAAAATGAATTTATTTGATACATTTTGAATTTTTCTATATCTTAATTGACTAGATGCTGGTATGACCTCTGACTTATGTAACTTTGTTGTTCATTCCTTAGGTAATATGGGGATCACAAAAAATAAAATATCAGACTTTATTGAATAATCCTTCACTTGTAAGCTCCAATATAGACATGTGACATGCTGAATTTAAAGAGAAATTTCTTCTGATAGGTGAATCCCTCCACACTTTAACCAAAGAACTTTGTAATTAAGATGGAGGCTATGAGGGGCCAGGGAGATGGCTCAGTGGAATAAGCACTTACTTGGCAAGTGCAAGGGCCTAAATTCAATCCTGGCCTTCACTAAAAAAAAAAAAGAGACTATGATAAAAGTTGTGGAAGTGACAAAGGATGTGCAGATTTCAGTTGTAGACAGTATGCTATTCTCTACAAACTATTAGAATAGGTTTCACATTTTGAGTTTCTGTTATGTAAAACAGGTTAGAAATTAATAGTATCAATCTTGGCAATAAAAAGAATATTCTGGAAAATGTACAGTAAACTAAACTGTAGGGAAATGAGATTTAGATATCTCCTCATCTAAAATTTTCCTTCACTTCTGATTAGATTGAAGAGAGGAGAGCAGGATGGTGGGTAAATAATTTCAACAGACAAGGGGATATCTGATGCTCTTTAAGTTCCTGAAATATTTATAATTTTTAGTATTTTCAAAATCCTTCAGAACTTCTTCAATAGAAAAACATGATTTGACAGCTTTTTATTGACCAATGATCATGGGAATATTTTTCCTTTACAATCAAAATCCAAAATGAGTTATAGAAACATGTTTTGGGAAATGTCGATCAATATATTTTTCAGAAAAGGAAAATTATGCCCCTCCAAAATGTAGTTTACATTAATATGAAAAAAGCACTTGCAATATTTGAATTAAAATACACAAATGAAGTAGATTTATTCATGTGTCAAAGAAGATACAGAATTAGATAATCCAAGTTATGATTCTTTTTCAATATATCAGGTTTGGCTGGATTTGGATAACTTAGCAAAAACATTGTGCCTCTTTTTCCTTGTTTGTAAATCGTGGGCAGAACTTTAACTTTCTTCATTGCAGTACTGATGTGTTCTAATCATTATCACATATAGAATTCATGTTGAATATGATGTCTACTGGGAGGAGATATAATGATTATTGGATATGGTTGCAACAGGCTAAATCTGTTTAGGTGGATTATGGAAGAAGGGAGCGATGCAAGGTGCCACTGGCTCTACAAACAGCTTTTTCCTGAGATTTGCGAACAGCTTTAGGGTCACATGGCTAGTTCGAAGACAATCTTGTTGAGACTTTATCCTTTTTTTTTTTAAAGAGAGCTGGGAATTTTGTTTTTAATCTTTTAAAGTATTTATTGAGTGATAGAAAAGCATCAAGAGGGCCTGCAAGCTAGTTCAGCATGTAAGTGTGTGCCTGGCAAGTACAAGGTCCTCAATTCAAGTTTGGGTCCAAGAAAAGTAAAACTGCATCAAGATTTTAAACATGAGTGTTTTCTGTGTGTACAAAGTCTAAAAAAGAACAATAAAAGTAAGTTCGTAAAAACTACAATGAAAATGCCATTCTATAAAAAGCGTTTCCTTTCAGTTATCACAACTAAGACAACCTACGCACATGACAGCGACATGTTCCATACACATATATTATTTCCATGGACAGCATCATGTTTTGCTTTCTCAGTTTGTTTCATAGGACCTACGTCATATCTCAATGATCATGCTGTTTTATCAGGAGGCTCTAATTACATTTTATTCTGTGTAGTTAGCAGAAGTATAAAATATCATTAGAGCATGCAAATCTTAGTACATATTATGCATTTAGAATAGACATCAACTTTTTCATACTAGCTGCTTACTTGCTTACAAAGCATAAAAGAAAATATGACAAATAAAAGCACGTGTGAATTACAATGTAAATATGAACACAAGTCTACTGAAGAAATGCTCTTTCTTTCAAATGTCTCACCTAAGGCTGAATCCACACAGATGACAGCATGTCCCACACACAAGTATCATTTGTATTGATAATATGCATATCTTCTCTTACTGTCTCTTGTTTGTATGTTATTTTTTTCTGTACTAGAGATCAAACTCAGGACCTTTTGATTATCAGGCAGTCACTTATGCTGCTGAGCTATATCTTTTCTGCCCTCCTGTCCTGTGTGGAAGACTTCATCTTTTTTTTTTCAGAACTGGGCATTGAACTCAGGCCTTACTCTGCTGAGTTATCTCCCTGACCCGAAGACTTCATCTTAAGAAAAGAAAACTTCTGGGCTCTGTCATCAATGAATTATATTTATGACCCATGAAAAACACTGAAAATGGGGATGCAGCATTAAAATTCATCACATTTTGGCTAAATTCAACATTGTCATCAACCACCACAGTATTCACAATACTAGTAATGAAGGACTATGTAAGTCTCTATATAATCTGTAACTTTCATTCAGGATAAAACCACATTTTGTGATCTTCATCACTATTTTCAATTTATCTTTTAGAAGTCAATCAGACAGTTTATGTGGTTTGGCGATGCCATACTTTTTATATTTACTATTTGAAGTCTTGGAAAATATTGAAAAGGAGATGAATTTTGAGATCTACACAGAGACAATGAAATGATTCATCAGCTCAATAATATTGGGCATTAGAGGATCAGACCAAATGATATAATTGTAAGAATATTAAAGCAGTTAACTGCATGTTTTCAAGATCAATTTTTTCCAGGAAAATATTGTTTATCTTCATTTATTGATGTATATCTTCATTGCCTACTTTAGATGTATTCAAATTTATTATACATAAGGGATTCTATTTTATGAATGATTATTGTACTTAGAAGCTTATTAAACTATGTATTTAAATACCAATATAAGAGATTTAGATAATTTTTCATAACTATTTATATTCCCAAAATAATTTTCTGTTTTAGCCTATACAGTTGATACTACTTTAGAAATGATGTCTTTATGTGATTAGGAGCACATTATAACAGTAATTCTGTGGATAATTAAATTCTTTTTGTTTTGTTGTGTTTTTTGAGATACCAGGGATCAAGTTTAGGACCCTGCACTTGCGAGGCAGGTGTTTATGCGACTGAGCTACGTCGCTGGCCCTGAAAATTAAATTCTTTATGCTAAAACATCATTTAATTAATCAAATTTCACTGAATAACTTATTTTAATATTTGAGATTATTAAAAATAACATGTTACAACATGTTTGATAACCAGATGAAAATATAATTAAGCAAGTCCTGCTTCTTCCATACCGATGAAACACATTTTACTGTGCTAGAAAAATATTTTTGACAAATTTACATAAAGTACAGTGAGTATAGGTACAGATTTTATTATTAATTAAGACTGCATCATTTTTTAAATCTCCTAATTATAAGATCAAAAAATTTTTTAAATCCACTTACAAAGTGATGCTCAGGAAATTGCACCATTAGAATAGTATGGTGAGTGTATTTACACACACACACACACACACACATACATTATTAACACACGCATAAGTTTATATCCACATATTTTTCCTTTAATTGTACTTCACCTTATCATCTACAAGTATATGTCTCTTCCATACTTCAGAGCTAATGTGAAAGCCAATACTCATTAAAAAACACATTCAGTTGTTTTGCCTGTGATTAAGGTCAATAAGAACTACTTTACATACTGATGAATTATTTCCATTACTCATTTTTTTATTAAAAGAGCTGTGAAAAAACATCTCTATGGAGAGAAAAAAATATTGGAGAAAATGACGATTCTTTTTATTTTCACAAGAAGCCTTTCTAACACGACTTACCTGATTAATTCTAAAAGTGTACAATTACTACTATCAAATCATAAAAACATGCTTTCAAGTTCAAACAGTTTTAACATAGATATTGTCCTAGCTCAAGAAGTAAAAGATACAGAAACTCTAAGAAAAGTAGAATAAAAATAAAAACACTTCTGGAAGGGGTGATTTAAGGAAATTGATAATCTGGTGGCATTCTCACTTATATTTAAGTCTCTATTACTGCACGGATGCCAGCAAATGGCACGTTCTGAAATGCCATCTGATTCTATTTTTCTTCCTTTCTATAGAAACTTCATGTCATCGTTATTACTTTCCTCTATGGTGCCACGATGACGCACATGTCCTAGTACATACTCTTGCTGCCCAGTTCAAAGCAGTAATTCAGGCTTCAGGGAAGACCCTATCACATTCTGTGAGTGCATCCTGAATTAGCCATCATCTGTGGCCATTCTTAAATCTCGCAAGAGAAAAGGTTGTCACTGTTTGTGTTAATCAGCACTCATGCATGACAGCAAACAAAAGAGCACCAATTACATCAGGACACCTACTTGTGGAAACCCAAAAAATAACTTCAGGACTCTTTCAGGATATAAAGGAGAAGGCTAATTTTTGAATTCCAAAGCTAGTCTACGCATTAATGATGTGAATCCCACAGGAAGGTGCTACCTGTGGATCACACACTACCTTTAAACGGAGTAAGAATGACTGCTTGTGTTGAGCAGTGACTGTGCTTGTACAGAAAAATAGGGAAGAGAAAGGTTTTTATCCATTTAGCTCACTATGCTAACTACTGGAATTCCACGTTAAGTATAGAATATCAAATGGTATTTTTATTTTATTTTATTTTTTATTTTTGGCACCAGGGATCAGACTCAGGACCTCGCTTATGCCACTGAACCCAGGCCACTCTAATGATATTTTAAAACAATTTTCACTACTACAATATTTGAACTTCTTAGGGCCAGCAAAATAGCTTAGTGAACTAAAGCTCCTGCTTAGACAGCACAGCAGCGGGGGTTTGATCCTCTGCCTGCTGTGCTGACCCTGACCTTTGGCGTGCTGAGACAGGGATTGAGACTGGGCCTGGTGGCACCAGCCTGTCATCCCAAGGGAGGCTGAAAGCATGAGAATCACTAACAGTCTGATTTGCATAGTGAGACCCTGTACAGCATGCCCTAGATACAGAAAAAAACAATCTTCACCTTATTGGTTTGAATATACACTATTCCAGTTTATACTCTGACACATACATTTACCTTTCTTTATTCCTAAATTTAATTCATGTTTTAGTTAGTGATCTTGAACTGTACTTTCTAACAACTGCATAATCCTTTCTCAACTGTGATGCCCCTGCTGCCTGTATTTATTGTGTGGAAAATCTTTAGCTAGGCTTTCCTTTGGAGAACCCTTATCCCATGTCACCCCTCATGGCTCGTAGGGATATTGCTCACTGATGTCTTTTACTTCTTCAGATACAAGTCTACACTTCCTTTATTTATTCTGTTTCATTTCTTCTAGAAAGATAGGGTTTGAAAATGAGTTAAATAATGACATTTACCTTCAAGATGTTTATAATCTGTAGTCACACGAGAACTATACGAAATGCTTAAAAATGAGGAAGGTACTGTCCAAGCATTGTCTGAAGTGTGTTCATGAACTGTTTGTCACTTTTATTGTTAAAATTTATGTTAGCAATGTGCAAATATTGTTTTTTGGCAATTCTATACTTCCAAAGACAGTGATATGCCCCCAGTTATTATTTAACTTAGCCACAAAGAAATATTTGGGTTTAAAAGGGCATGTTTATAGGACATTTGTTTTCTTGGTAGCACAGGTGGAAAACCTGAGCAGGTACAATGACATTACCTAGGAAGATCAGAATCAGAAATGCCCCCTATTTGCTGAGCTCATGAATGCCACGGTCAAAACAGTACTTCAGGAACTGGAAGCATAGCTCAGGGGCCAAGGGCTTACTTGAGACATGCAAGGCCTGTGGTTTCTCCAAACACACAGGGTTCTCCAAAGGAAAGCCTACATTTTACCTGTAGGCTTATCTTTTGAAAAGATCCAAAACGTAAAATGCAAAAAAGAAAAATCATCGTAATGATCCTTCCTATTATCCACTCAGGTTTGTTTTCTATAAACCTGTGTTCAGTGTTTCGCTCTAGAATTTTCTATCATTTTAACCTGAGTCTCAGATCCTTGGGTGAATGTGGCTTTGGGATGCTGCTCCTCAAGCGCTGCCACGTGAGCAATTTATGACGCAACACCAATGCACACCAATGCTCTTGGCTCTGTGGTTGTTGGTGTTAATTTGATGTTATTGACCACATCAAGTGTTGACAACAATGGTGGTTTTTGTAAGCTACCAGAGCAGATCCTGAGCACTGACCATGCTGTCCAGTTTAAGGAAGGGGGTTCTAGTGCTCAGGCCCTCACAATATAATTCTATATAATGCCATTATGCACACATTTTCACAGTCAGAAAGAACGTGGCAACATGAATGAACTGGAATTGATTTATTTTCTTCAGGTCTGAAAATTTTACTCTGTCCTTAAATAGAATAGGGTCTCTTTAATGCATTTAAATCTATGTTCTTATTTATTTATCTAGAGGTTTCTTACTATGCAATTCATACTCACAGAGCTACTCTTTACTCAGCTTCCCCTTACAGGCATAAGCCACCAGGCTCGGTTTCAGTAGCACAGCAGGGCCCGAGCCTGTAGACATCAGTGTCCTAGTTGGCCAGATAATGGTCCCAATCCACTTCTGATTGCTCTGGTCTCTTAGAAATGACTGCTCACTGTGCTACAGGTCTGGCAAAAATAACTCACGTTCTATAAACCAATCCTCAAGCATCAAGCCATCTGTGCTGCGTCTGTGCTTCCTGCTTGCTTATGTCACATAAGCCTTAGGCCACCAGAGATCAGAGCCACATGTTCTGGGAATGGTCCTGATCAGTGCCTGTCCATGGGATAAATCTGCCTCTGCAGCCTAGGTGTCATCTTGATGTTTCTGCTTACCTTTGCAATAGTTGATATTTTATGAGAAAAGCTAAAATAGGTAGCGTCCACTAGTGAGTGTGTGTGTGTAGGTTCTTATACAACATATGCAGCAATCAATTACAGATGAATTTAATATTTTAGAAAAATGTATTTTTCTGAGTTGGAGTAGATAAAATTACTTAATAATACTTAAGATCAATACTTAATAACTACTGAATAATGATAATTTACAAAGTAAGAATAAGCTCATCCATCTCTCAAACATACCATACACAGAATGAAAAGCCACTCACAATAGTTTAGATAATAGGTGTAACAAAAGGAAACTTACGTGCTTAATAAAGAACACACAGGCAGAAAGAAGCAAGCAAACAGCAACTAAACTGGAAGAAATGCCTCTCTTTTCTGCCTTTTCTATTGCTTCTAGGCTGCATGTTTGTAGGGCATATAGCCTACCATTCAAAGTAGCCCTTGCTGAACTGTGCCAAACTAACCAATGGACTAATTAATGATTGCTCACTCTTAATCCCAGCACCAGGTCTTCTAGATTCAATGATCTCTGACTAAATGAAGATTCTGGGACATCTAGATACAAACTAGAACACCAGCCTAGCTGATGACACCCATTAAGAAGAAAAAAAGTCAGGAATGGTTAATGTATACCTATAACCCTTCGGAGGCTGAGGCGATCTGCAATTTCAGGGCCAGCCTGGGCTACATGGTGAGACCCTATCTCAAAGAACCAAAGCATTGCTAAGATTAAGGGTGAATAATTACTAATTCAGTCCACTGATTGTTTTGGGACCACCCTAATTTCAGTAACCTGGGTACAATATAAGGGTCAGAAAGAGGCTTGTCTTCTCTCTTGTCTCCTTTGCTATCTTTGGCTTGCCATGAGCTGTTGTTCTCTGTGATGTCCATCTGCCATGCCACCCTTCTTTGGGGCCAGCTGGCTGTGGGCCAAGCCTTTACAAACAGGGAAGTACATAATCCTCTTCCTTTTGTCTGTCCAGTATTTGTCTCAGCAGTGAGAGAAAATCAACTTGGGGGATGGTAAGACAGTGTGTCCTGATGAATTACTCTTCTGCTTTTCTTTGGTCTTTTTCTGCAGGTGCTTCTCACCCAGCGCTCTGTCTTTCCTCCTTCAGTGTGCAATTTCTCAAAGGTCTCCCCTTAGCCTTATTTCTTTTTCACTCCTTTTTCTCTCCCTAAAAGGAATTTATTGCCCCCTATGCATTCAAATATATTTTTATCTTCAGAGAATTGACCTGAATTCCAGTCTAGGAGTAACTATTTCCCAACATTCACAATTATATTTGGCCCCTGCAAGCTGTATGGACACCTTATCATGATTGCAAATAAAAAATCAAATTCATTGTTCTGCCAAAAGTGATTTATCTTCTGGAATTCTTGTATGAAGTTATTATTCTTTCTCCTATAGCAATAAAATGTAGATTCTATGTTTGCCTTTTTAATAGCTGTCCTTTTACATTGCAACAGTTTTAATCTGAATAATTCTTCCTTCATTTTTTTCAGAACTTCCTGAAGTAATTTCATTCTACCTCAATTTAAAGTAGATATAGTAAAAAAAACAAAGAAAACATGCATCTGTTGTCTGCTGTTACTGGAGCAAAAGCCATTTCCACCAAAAGCAAAACAAAAAGAAACAACAGTGCTGAACGGACTTTCGTTTAGTCTATAACTTCAAGCCTGGGAAGTATGTTCATTCAAACAACAAAGGAATTTTTAAAAGTGTAGACTTACCTTAGTATATTTGCCCTGATGTGAATATATTCTTCACCCTGAAATA
The DNA here is from genome assembly GCA_004027165.1 of Ctenomys sociabilis. Lineage (NCBI taxonomy): Eukaryota > Metazoa > Chordata > Mammalia > Rodentia > Ctenomyidae > Ctenomys > Ctenomys sociabilis. Next base: position 19,350 of record PVKA01022467.1, on the reverse strand, counting down.
AAATTTTCAACCAGTAAGACAAGACACAGACATATTAAATAGACAACTACCTGTAAATGCTATGGACTATTAAGATAACAATGACCCATTATATCAAGTGTCCCAGGATGGGAAATCTTAAAGGGCGAGTTCCTTAGGTGGAAATGTAATCATAAATCTGAAGAATTAAGATAGCCTCCTGCAGTCTCATAAGAATGAGCAAGCTGACCATTGAGGGTGATTGTTTTGGAGGTAAAACAACTGAATGAGTACATCTGCACGGATCACTCAACACTCAAACTGAGGAAATAATTTTATGTTTGTTTCTATGCTAAGCACATTATAGAATTCTAGGCTATAAACTTCATCTAAAAAATGAATCTATATCACTGGCCAAATAGCTCAGTGGATTAAAGTGAGTGGCCGGATTTCGATCCTTGGGGCCTGCCAGTCCCACCTTACCCATGGGGCACTCTGAGATGCAATTAAGACTGGATGTGGTGGCATGCTCCTACAATTCCAGCTCTTGGGAGGGTGTAACAGGAGAAGCACTATGAGTCTGATCTAGTAGTGAGACGCTGTACACCCTTCCGTAAAATACAAAAAAAAAAAAAAAAAAAGGATGTATTAAGGGTAGAATGAAATAAATATTTCAAAGTCCTCTATTATATCCTTTTTCAATAAGTTGTTCATTGGAAAATCTGTTAGTAGGTCAAAATCATATCATCAGTAATTGTTTTCTTTACTGTAGATTTCTGTATAGCTAACAATATTATTTGAAGACTTAAATGTCTACTTTTAATTTTTAATTATCCTATTCTCATTATATCTCTTTCATGTAGATTTTTATATAAGAAGTCATAAAAATTAATTTGGTATATTGGTCTCAATATCAAAATAATTAAATAAAATTTGCATTTAATGTTAAATGTGGAGTTCTGACTTATGTATAATGTTTTACAGCTGGGAATAATTTTTAAAAACAAATTTATTCAATGGAATTGGATATAATGATGGCACAGATCCTAATTTTTATACTAAGCACTGAAATTTGGTCCTTTTGACTATTTAATAAAAAACTTCCTAACCCATTACTCCTAATTTATTTATTTATTTATTTTTATAAACAATTTTATTGAGAATCAAATAATAATTAGTTTCAAAATGGACTAACAAGACAGTTTCAATAATAAATACATTGCATATTGTTGTCTTAGTGGTTATTCATGGCACAAGACACAGACAAGATATCCTGTCCACAAACAGTATTAGAACAAATCTTTCTTTTCATTGAATTAAGAGAATGTAGCTGTATATCTCTTCTACCTATTTTGAATATACAGATACAAAATGTTCATTCATTTGTATCCCCTTTTTGTTCAATTTTTGCAGAGAAGGGTATTCTATTGTCATTTAAATATTGTAGGTGCATGAATTCAGCAAAATATTCCAGTATAGTCCAGTAGTCCATAATAGCAGTAGATTGTCCATAGGTCTGGCAATGTCACAAGTTGTTGATTTGAGCCTTTTATAACTCAGCATATTAATATGGCTTTATTTTTCGTATCTCACTTTTATACTTTTCTGCAGGATGGTTAAGACTAAGATAAAGCATGACCTATGAAATGTAACTTTTGCATTACCCCTAATTTATTTTTTTAATTTTTTATAGGTATAAATGTATTTTATTTTATTTTATTTTTATTTTATTGAACTACAAATGTTAATGAGACAGTTTCAAGACACCTTAACAACACAGATTAGATAAATTAATACATTGAAAACTGTTTTCATAATGCTTTGGTATTGTACAAGGTGCATACATATTATATTTACAGATATTATTTTAGCAGATATCTCTTATCAGTGAATTAAGAGTGTAGCTGCTTACTTATCTTATTTTTTATACCTGAATTATATCAAAAATTCAATACTTATTTTCCTAGTGGATGACCGACATAATATCCTGTCCAACCACCATTAGTGCAGATCTTGCTTCTCATTGAATTATGTAGAAGCCCAGAGTTATCTATCCCAACTGTACTGTCTATACACACACACCATGATTCTTCCTTTCTGTACCCCTTCCTTTGTCTACACCTGTCAAAGATGGGCACCCCATTGTCATTCAACTAACTTAGGTGTTTGAACTCAACACCACAATCTAACACAGTCCAGCATTCCACAACAATAGTGAGTTATTCAAAGAAGTTGTCAACCATAGCCATTTACAGCTCAGCTTAATATTATGGCCCCATGATGTATACTTCATTTTTATACTTTTCTGCTGGATAGTTAAGACCTAGATAGAGCAAGACTAATATACTAACACATGAACTTTATATTTCCTATGTGGTCAGTGAAGTCCTCTCAGGGTTTATCTTGTAGTCTTGCACACTACTCTGTAGTTCCTTAGTCTGTGTCATCCATGTGGATGAGTCACGGCGAGTGCTTGACCAGTTTGCTCTTTGTGAGAGCTTGAGGTTTTTTGTCTTTTTCTATTTTTTTGGTGCAGGGTCTCACTATGCATGCAGCCCACATTCATAGCGATCTTCCTGCTTTTTGCCTCCCATGTGCTGGGATTATAGGCACGCGCCACCGCGCCCAGATTGCATCGCTGACCCGAAGGCGGGACTGGCGTGCCTGGGGGTACCAAGGATCGAACACTGGTCCCTGCGCTTACCTAAGCAAGCGCTTAGTCCGCTGAGCTATACCGCCGGCCCTCTCTGTGAGAGCTTGAGAGAAAGTTTTCTCTTCATGTGACTCTCCCAAGGCACACTATAGAACTTCAATCTCTTTCCTCTGTGGCTCCATAATCTCCTTGTTCAGAAAATTTGGAGCTCAACTGAGTTTCATGATGTTGCAGTACAGGTTCTCCTATGTCCTGAGTCTTTGCTGACCTTGAAAGGCTAGGGCCAAAATGTTCGCTGGCCTTGTGGCTCTTCTACTTCTCCAACGCTGACTTGTGATCTTAGGTTGTTAACCATCCAGAAGAAAAGCTGATTAGTATCCTGCAGCATATACCATTCACTTTGCCTTATCTGACTCAATTGATTTTAGTTGTTGTACCTTTCCGTTTGTATTTCTGCTTTTCACTTGTTATACTAGGGAGACTATACGATATTTACACATGTGTGTCTGGTTTATTTCACTTATGAGTATATGCTCAAGTGGCATCCACTTCAGTATAAATGCTTCAAACTTATCATTCTTAATAGCTGAGTAATACTCCATTATATAGAAATACCACATCTTTTTCAACCATTCCTCATGTGATGGACATCTTGGTTATTCCCAAGATTTTGCTATCACACATTGTGCTGCTATAAACATAGGTACACATATGTCTCTATGATACAATGTATCCAGATCCTTTGGGAAAATTCCCAGTAGGGGGGTAGCTGGCTTGAATGGGATTTCTAGTCCTACTGTATTGAGGAGTCTTCACACTGACCTCCACAATGGTTGTACCAGTCTACATTCCCACCAGCAGTGGAGAAGTGTTACCTTTTCCCCACAACCTCTCCAACATTTGTTGTTGGTTGACTTCCTTATGATAGAATTCTTTCTGGAGTGAGATGGTATCTCAGTGTTGTTTTTATTTGCATTTCACGAATGGCTAGTGATGTGGAGCATTTTTTCATATATTTATTCACTTCTTCAATTTCGTCCTCTGAGAAGTGTGTATTCATCTCAGATGCCCATTTCTGAATTGGGTCTTTAAATTTGAGGGCCCTGTTATATCTTAGTTCTTTATATATTCTAAACAGTAGTCCTCTGTCTGATTGCTTATTTGTTAGGATTTTTTTCAAACTTTGTGGGTTGTCTTTTCACTCAGTTGACAATTTCTTTTCACATGCAGAAGCTCCTTAAGAAGAGTTGATCCCAGTTTTTGATTCTTTCAAGTACTTCCCGTGTGAATATATGTTTGTTCATGAACTGTTTACCTACCCCTATGTCTTCAGGAGTTCCTCCTACTTTCTCTTCCAGGAGATTGAGTGTTTCTGTTTTAACGTTTAGATCTTTAATCCATTTTGACTTTAACTTAGTGCATGGTGATAGAGCTGGGTCAAGTTGTAGTTTTCGGCATGTAGAAAGCCATGTTTTCCAGCACCATTTGTTAAAGAGGCTATCTTTCTCCCAGTGAGCTTGTGTAGCCCCTTTGTCGAAGATAAGATGGCTGAGCATTTTCTTAGATGCCTCTTCATCTTCCAATCTATTCCATTGATCCTCATGTCTATTTTGTTGCCAATACCATGTTGATTTTATCACAGTGGCTTTGTAGTATAATTTTAAATCAGGAATTGTGATGCCTCCTGCCTTGTCTTTATTGGCCAAGATTGCATTTGCTATTCTAGGTCGTTTGTGGTTCCAAATAAATTTTAGGATTGATTTCTTTATATCTGGGAGGTATGTTGGTGGCAGTTTAATAGGGATTGCATTAAATCTGTACAGCAGTTCTGGGAGTATGGCCATCTTCACGATGTTGGTTCTTCCTATCCAGGAGCATGGAATATCTTTCCATTTTCTGAAATCCTCTATAATCTCTTTTGTTAGGGTGTTGTAATTTTCCGTGAAAAGATCTTTGACTTCCTTGGTTAAGTGAATCGCAAGGTATTTCATTTTCCGTGGTGCTCTTGTAAAAGGTATTGTTTCTATTATTTCCCTTTTAGTGTGCTTGTTATCGGTGTAGAGGAATGCTATTGACTTTTGAGTATTGATTTTGTATCCTGCTATGCTATTGAATTTCTGTATCAGTTCTAGAAGTTTTTTGGTGGAATTTTTGATGTCTTCCAGTAAAGTATCATGTCGTCTGCAAATAGTGATAATTTAACTTCTTCTTCACCTATTCTTATTCCTTTTATTTCTCCCTCTTTTGTAATGGCTGTTGCTAAGGATTCCAAGACTATATTATTACTCCTAATTTAAACTCTATGCAATTCATCTTACATTGATTGAAAAGAAATGAGTAACCACAATTTTCCAAAGTAGTATGATAAATTACAACTTGTCCTGAACTTTATACCAAGTTGTACATAGTTTTTATTTCAATATTTTCTAAACTTTTTAAATGCAAAGCAAAATTTTAATGCAACAGTGTTTTCAGTAATTTTTTATAGTTATGATTACAGGTATCTGGTAAATTCGTAATATGTCATAACTAACTAAGGTCAGTGCCACGTAATGTTATAAGATTTAGAAAATGTTTCCTTAATTTCATTTTTACAAATGTAAAATTGCTGACTTGCTTTCATTTGTTCAGTGTACTGCAACCAAGATATAAAAGCATGTACACTGTAAATACACATATTGTCACACATAAACATACATAAATGAATTGGGCATATATTTTTGTGTATTTTATAGTATTTGCATATATATTATATGTACATTATATATACAATACTATATATATATATATATATATATATATAGAGAGAGAGAGAGAGAGAGAGAGAGAGAAAGAGAGAGACAGACAGAGAAATACCATAATTGTATTTATGTAAGACCTAATAAAACAATCTTTGGCAAATTTGTGTGTAATTAATAATAAATATTTATATAGCATAGAGTTGATTTCCAGGTCGTATCACACATTATCCTGAATTGCTTTCCATGTTTAATTTTTCCCATGTTTTTCATTTATTATCTCATATTATCATTCTAAGATCTGTTTCCAAAGTAATGTTGGAAACCCAAGTCCTAATATCTTCTTTACTGAAATATATTTTCATTATTTTTGCAGTAATGAAAACATTCCTATTTTTATTAAATTAGCTGACGACACCTTTTTCCATCATTTTATTTTTAGCTGGCTAAATTTAATCTTGACTGTGTGCATTTTAAAATTCAAAATGAAATAATAAGACTGGCTTGCTTCCATTTGCCATCAGTGGAGGGATTAGTTACTTAAACAAGAGCATAATATAATCAATAATGGCTAAATTTATACACAGGAAAACCATCCTTGAGGATGTTTGTCTCTTGGAAGCGTAGCAAAGTCCACCATAAATCTGTCCAAGGGGAAGACCTTCAGTCCTTTTTTAAATGTCTATCACTCTCTCAGTCCATTTTTATGGGAGAAGGTTAAAGAATAATGCACAAGCCATTAGTTATTAAAGGCCAATCATTTTTCCTAAAATATAGTCTACAGACATTGTTTATGTACCTCAAAGCAGATAAATTTTTTGATATTTTTATACCAGTGTAGTCAGTGAAGTTACACATTACACCAGAATTATCAGGATGATTTACTTTATCACATTCTTTGATTGCAGAAAGGACTATGCAAATTGATACCCAACTTTATTATTGGATTAGAGCTTCACCTGCTGATTTTCCCATAATATAGAAATCATGGCAGCTTATAAATAGTAAATAATTATTCTATTATTAGTTCACCCTCCAGACTTGTAAATCATCACACATGAAAAGTTAGTCTATACTATTCACACTGTCTTTCTTCTAAAATATAAAAGTGCATCAATAATTGAAGGTTCAAAACAATATTGCAATGAGATTTTGCTGCTCATTTACTAATTATAAGTAAGAGTAACAGGCTCTGTAATATGCCACCTTTAAATAGTGCGCAGACATTAGTCATACATATTTATGTTTTGAAAATACAACCCACATAAGGACAATATCGGTACCCTTTAAAATGTGCATAGAAGTTTATATGAATTGATTGATAATAATGATACAACAGCCCCCATGTAGATGGTGCAAGTTTCTGTCATACTGAACTGAAAAGAAATCATTCACCCCATTAGTTTCAACACCAGTATGCTAAATTGCAGTCAAAGCTGTACCTCACATCAGGGGGAAAGCCTCTGGGGTTCCCTTATGCACCATAAGCATCTATATAATTCCTTTGTGATGTTTCTCATATTTCAAACAAGCTCCTGCATGCACATCTCTTTATCACAAATATGTTCCTGACTTCTAAGGTAGAAAATAGCATTTCCCAGTGAAATATTTTGGTCTCAGCCTTTTGACTTCTAAGAGTTTATTCCAAAGAAAACTCTCCACTTAAGAGTGCTTCAGATAAAGACTACTTGAGAAATTGCATCAACTCATCCTTTCTATAGACTGAAGATCTTTACTTTCCTTAATCTCCTGTTGCTAAATCTGAAGCTTTTAAACTCTCTTTCAAACTTTCCTCAAAGAGCTTTTGCTTGAATTGCATTATTCAAGGATCTATAAAATGTCCTGGTAAAATTCTGAAAATCACTTGGAATAATTTCAGGACAGCTACTATATATTTTTTCCTTTCTCCTGACTCACTTTCTCAAGATTTATTTAAAATATGATACTTCTTACTATACAATTGGATCATGTGACACTTAATTCACAGCTTCTCAGAACTCTGTTCTCTCTCTGTGTGTGTTCATCCATTGCATCCCTTTTCGTCTGCGTTTTCAATATTCTCTTTTCAGTGTTTTAAATGCGATTTTGTGTCTATATCTAATTATTAGTAGTGCTATCTGTGCACTATCCTTTTCTTCCTTTTAATGCCTTACCACATTCATTGTTACCTACCAAGCTATTATCAATATTATGATGGTTAGAAGGTGCAATCTCAATTTTCTTCCAATCTATGAATCCTGAAAACATTTTGCCTGGAAGTTGCAATCCCCTTCTCATGTGGCACTCAGTGTAACAGGAATTAGTGAGATATGAGTTCAGAATTTATTAAGCAGTAAGGACAGTGGCCCAAATGGAACCTGCAGAGCCATGTGCAGCTAGGAATCTTCTGATAATGCATGCCAGGTGTCATCTACTTGTCCAAGATTTCCAAAGGAAGCACTGGGCAGGTTGTTTGCTCATTGGCATGTGGGCCCTGAGTGAAGTCTGTGTAAATGCTACAAAGGTTGTGTCCCAAAATATATGTACTTCTTCAGGGTACACATTATTTTGCCTTCTGCTGCAAAGGCCAGAGCTCTCTTGTCAGTTCCTTAAAAATTCTACACACACACACAAAAAAAAACCCTTGTGTTAGTTAATTTTTTTCATTGATGAGACAAAATAGCTGACACCCAAAGAGAAAAGAGGAGAGGTTAGCTGTAGCACAAATTTTGTAGAGGTTTCAGCTCCTAGCCAGCAGGCTCCAAGGCAGGGAGGCAGGCAGAGGAGCTCACAGAAGAGAAACAGCATATGGTGGGCGGAAGGTAGCGGCGCACTGAGTAGAAAGGCATCAAGCGGCAAGCAGTCGTCCTCTGTCATGTACAGCTCATGCCCCTTGGGCAGGTAGCACGCCCCCCGCCCACCCCGCCGAAGGGGCAGCCTTAATCCTCCTCTCCCACCACGAATAGATCCTGTATTGTATCCTTGACTCCAGAAGCACACATCCTAAATCCAAGCACCTCCAAAAACTCCCACGTAGGACTGCGAGAGGCTGGGGGGGGGGCACATCTAAGACACAAACCTCCAGCGCGTCACCGTCAGGGGCATCCTACTCAGAACCCTCTCGGATAGCAGGAGCTTTACTTCCCTATCTTTATATCTTCTCACATCCTGCCTTTATACATTTTAAATAGATTTGCTTGCCCCCTGCATCCTCCACTTGCAATTTTATTCTTTGTTACCATGGAACATGACTTTGGAGTTCCTGTAACACCAAGACTTCCAAGTAAGTGAAATTGTCCGCCCTCCAAATTTCAAAATATGGAATTCAGAAGCCACTCCTGATCCTAAATGTCACTGCCACAGTTCTGGGAGTTCATTTGAGTTGGTAAAGTAAGTTCTTCATCCTTTTCTTTTTTCCTATTTTCTTTTCTTCCCCTTCAATCAACCGTTTCAGTTTAACTGCAGTATTTGTGAGAGGGAAATATGCCAACTGTATAAAATGATGTTCCCTTTGCTTGGACTTAGCTTTTTCATCCATTGGTCCAAAGTTCATGGAAAATATTAAAAATTTTGTGAACATTTCCATGATGTTGGTAGATTATCTTGTTTTCTGTTTCCAGTAGGCTTTCTACTGTCGTTGCCTATCTGAAGCATTCACAGTACCAGTTGTTATTTTTTCAGTGTGCTCAAACTCCAGCCCTGGACTAGACGACAGATACATTACATTTCTATGCAAGCAGCTTTAATAGAGGGGCTCATAGGTTGGAGAGCAGACTCAATAAATATTTACCAAAAATCAATGAATGAATGTCTCATAAATGAATGAAGAAACCTACCACTGACAGGCCCGAACTTGGTAAACAGAGTAGACGGGTTTGTACCAGAAAGTCAAATGGGTTAGTTATTCCAGAGATAGTCTTATGGAAGATAAATTTTGATGCTGTTCAATTTATATATAATATTTTAATTGAAGAATCTAAGGAGATTTTCGTATGTGAAGTATTCAAATTTCCTGTATATATCATCATTATTTCTTTATGGTGCAAGATTGGATGATTAATTAATAATTAGTTAGGAAATTACATGCAAACTCAAATAAAAAATAAGGGATGCAAGTGACTCATTAATTTATTAACTCAGCAAAAATTATGTGATTGTGCTGGCACTGTTAAGTTGCAAATTCACAGCAGAGGACGCACAACCCTTCCTGTTTCCCTCCAACTGGAAACTTATCAATATGCTAAATGGCATGCTCTCAATTCCTACCAGCGTGTGTAATATGAAAACACAGAATGTTGAAAAAACAAATTCTTTATTAGTATCATTATTTAGAAGAGAATAAAATATTGTAAAAAAATTTAGAAACAATGTAGAATGTCACTAAAGAAAGTCATAAGAATTCAACAGTGGTGGTTGCATTTCATACAGGTATCCTTAAATTATTTAGATTACCAGATATAAACCTGAAAAATTGGCAAAAACACTTATGACATTAAAAAAGAGAAGGAAGGAAATTAATCATTAATTGCTTCTTTCAATAGATTAGCAAAACTCATCAGTATAGTTATTCGAGCTATCTTGTATATAAACATAAATTTATCTTTTCCCTTCTGAAAAGCACTTTCCCGACATCTAGAGAAATAAGATTCCTTCACGTCTCATGGAAACCACCAGGCACAGTTTCTCAATTCAATGTCACAGAAAATCGTCCTTTATGCTTCTGCCACCCCAACCCAGTACACCAGCCCTCACGATCACAATGTCTCTACGAGCCATTCCATTCCCACTCATGGTGCTCAGCATTAACTAACTTATCTTGCCTTACACTTGCCCTGTTAATCACAGTTTCAGTCTCCATACAGATTGAAAATATTTTGCAATTTTAATTTAGATCATCTAAGTTCCTTCCAAACATTTCTGCTAATCCCCACTTTAAACATTTGTCTACTTTTCATTGTACCCATTTTATTATTTTCTTCAGTTTGTATTTTTATGAGTATTTGGTGCAGGTATAATGGTTATACTCTAGGGGAATTGGTACATGCATGTGACATACTTTACTTCTTTTTCATCCCCTTTTCTCCCTCATTCTTCCCTCTCTCTCTACTTCTTCACCCTCTTTCTTATTGAAAAAGGTCTATCTCCTTTCCTATTACTTATCTTTTGTTTCACTCTTTATTATACATGTGAATTTCATTTACTTCACTTAACTGTATGGTCAAAGCGTATCCATTTCTCTACAAAGTACTGAAGCTTGTCCTTCATTACAGCAAAGCCTGTATGTTCATAAATGTCATACTGCCTTTAGGCATTTACCTGCTGATGGATTCATAGTTGCTTCTAAGAGGTAGATGTTTGAATGGTGCATTCACAAACATGAATATGGATGTATTATTTTAATATGTTTCTTTAATCTCCTTGAGGAAGCTACCTAGAATAGAAATTATTGCATAAAATGGCAGTTCTGTTTTTATTTTTAATTTAAAAATAATCTCTGTAGTGCTTTCCATAGGGGTTTTACTAATATATACTCCCACTAAGCTTGGAGAAAGATGCCTTTTTCCTAGTTTCTCCAGCATTTGTTATAATTCGATTTCTTGATAATACCCATTTTTACTGGGATAAGATGGAATTACAGTGATGCTTGAATTTGAATTTATTTAATGGAGAGAAATATTGACTACTTTTTCATAAGTTTAATGGCTACTTACACTGCTTCTAAGAAGTGTCTGTTTCAGTTGCCCATTTTTGTGGGTCTTTTATTTTGGAGGGTAAAATGTTTTTGTTGTTGTTGTTCTTTATATATTCTAAATATTAGTCCTTTGTCCAGGTTGGCAAGACATGTTTTGCATCCTGTAGATTTTCTCTCTATTCTGTTGATGGCTCCCTTTGCTATGTAGAACAGTTCTAGGGGGATCTGGGCTTTGAGACAAGGTCTTGCTGGGTAGTTAAAGTTAGTCTTAAACTCACTGCAGTCCAGACTGGCCTCAGAGTGCTGGGGCTCCACATGCGTGTTCCCATGCACATGCCTAATCCTACTTATTGGTATTTGTTATTTTTTTGGGAACTGTCATCCTGTTGAGAATGTCCTTGTCTATGCCTAAGCTTTCAAAAATTTTACCTATTTCATCTTCCAGCCAATTAGGTTATTCTGTGTTAACATTTCAACCTTTGATCTATTTTGATTGTAGGCTAGTAAATGAAGAGAGATATGAGTCTGGACTCACTTTTCTGTATGTGGATAGCCCATTTTGTCAGCATCATTTGTTAAAGAGGCTACCTTTCCTCAAGTATGTCTTTTGTTTCTTTGTCATAGATTAGATTGCCGAATGTTCAATCAATTTGTTCAGTGGTGTAAGAGCTCTCTATGCTACAGCCCTCAGTTACCTGTGTGCTAACTTTTCTGGCACTGTCTTCTCATTCACAGAGCACAGCTACAAAGACCTTTGAAAAATCAAACTCATCCACTTCTGGCTGGCTCCTTTGCTATCCCTTCTGATATGTTCATGAATCTTTCCTTGTCTGGTTTCCTTTGTCATTGAAGTCTCCATTCAAACTTTACTTCAGAGAGAGAACTTTCTCTCTTAAATGATAATGCACTCCTTGAAAGCTTCTTTCTAGCCATTTCTTTTGTTTTATTTTCCATAATATTGATCATGACCTGAAGCCAATTGTTTATGTGCTTGGTTTTAATACATTAATTAGGTTGATTACTCACTTATTTAAGTTGAGTAAGAAAACATCCACAATGAATAAAAGATTATATTTTTAATAATTCAGTGTTATTATATCTAAGTCAACATTCATTACCATGATTATCAGAATGATCATTCAATTCATTATGCTTTTAATATTTTAAAATAAAAAGACATGCATCCTTTTCTTCTTTTTCTAGAAGGAATTAAACTCTGGAATTTGCACTTTCCGTGTCAGTACTGTGCTGCTGAGCTTTATCCCTTGCTACATCTCTACGTATCAGGGCTGGAATTATAGCTGAGTGAAAGGCCCTAAATTCCAGTCCTAGGGCCCCAACCTCTCTAAAAAAGAAAAAAAAATACAACAGTAAAAAAAGAAATTTAAAAGGCCAAAGTGAGTAAATTAGCACAGAGTATAACTGTTTTGTATTTTAATAATGTGAAAATATTTGAATTACACTTTGATTTATAATACATTTCACATAAAATAAATAACTTATCCCTGATTTAGTTTTCTTATCAGTAAGAGAAAGGTATCATAGGGATGTCCTCTGGGTGTTTACTGGTGTTGATGTGAAAATCTGCAGTATTAATGCACAGTGATAGAACTTCATATTTCATAGTAATAGTGACATTGTAATAATCTGATGTATATTACTAAAATGTACCATTAGTTTAACATTTTTAAAATTTTATATTAATTATACCTTCCTGTCTGCAATGATCCTGCTGATTGTTCACATGAAACTGACTCTGAAAACACTCCACAATGAAACAAAGAGGTCATACATTAATGCTCAACTGCAAAAAGGTCTAAAATAGGCAACAGTCTTTCTCTTGATTAGAATGAGTACTTACAGTACAAAGTATTATAATTTTAATGATATAAAATAAAAATTTGAAGTGTGTATGTTTTTTAACTATGAAACTTAAAGTATTTTCTTTCTTTTGTTAAAATGTTTAACGTATTGAGTGTTTGTTAGTTTATAGGATCTCCAATTGTTGCTTTTTTACTAATCATGACTTAAAATCCTTGTTTTATTATTTTTATTTTTATTTATTTTAAAGAAAAACAAATACACAAGGGCCAGCCAGAGAGCTCAGAAGATTGAATTGCCTGCTTAGACAGGCCCAGGGGCCGGGATTGGGTCCCCAGGGTGCCATGCTGGCCCAACCCCTGGGAAGTGCTGAAAGGGCCACTGAGACTGGGTATGGTAGTGCATGCTTGTAACCCAGCACTTGGGAAGCCGAAAACAGGAAGATCACAGCAAGACCCTGCAGACCCTGCACCAAATACATAATAAATCAATAAATAATAAAAACAGTGGTATAAAATTTCAAAACAAGAGATTGTAGAAGAATAACAATGGTTAACACATTGTGTATTGTTGCCTTCATTGTAGCTGCTCATATTATAAGATCCAGGCATGAAAACATGATCAATTGAAATAGGCCTCAAACTTTTCTTTCAATGAGCTAAGGAAAGAAAAAGAACTTCCCCCATCTCAGTTTCTCATTCCCTTTGGGTAGTTTCTCACCATACCATATCTATTGTACATCTCGTGTCTTACTTACTGTTCAGCTCCTTGAACATACTCGTAAGGGAAATCAGTGCCATATATGTGAAAGTCATACTGTCTTGTGTAAGAAGCTCAGATCCTTATTTTAAACAAAATTCCCTGCATTTATAATGTTTCATTTTAGTCCCAGTACAGAATTTCACACATTTGCACTTCTGACAATCTTCTAACAAAAGCCTCTATCTCTGTAGATATTGAGATACTTATCTCTGTTTTTTAAACCTCTCATATAATATGAATTTCAAGCAGTTTCTCTAATATCCTTCTCTAAGTAAAATTAGTATACCTTTCTCCTTTGAAATCTTGGCCCACTAAATTTTACATCGTGGTCCAAACATGGCCATGGTAGTGCAACTCATCATGCTGGATACTTTCAAATTACAGTAGGAAGGAAATAATTTTTCTATATATATGCCTTGAAAATAATAGAGACCAGGGAAATAATTTGAAATTTTAAGTGGAAATGATTTTTCAAATATCATTCCCTAAATGTATGGATTTTTAAGATAATTTGTGTGGTAAATTCATGGACCTCATAGAAGTCTATCTCACTTAGATACAAAGGTTATGTAAGTATAAATATGGACATAAAATTTAGTTTACTGAGTTATCTCCCTTCTCTGTCTTTGTTGATTGGATCTCTACACTGTTGCTTTCGCTCTTCTCATGAGTGAGTCCACAATGATTCCTTCAGTTAGCTTCACTGCTTTCTCACTCCCCACAGGTGAGATCAGCATGCACTGAGCCTAGGCCCGCAGTGATGGAGCACGCTGCCAAGCGCCTCGTTGCCCAGAGGTTCAGTGCGGAGGGTGAGGCTGCCGGCAGTCCCACTAGCAAGAGGATTAGAGAGTCCACAGATGAAGTACAGAACAGAGAACAGATGCGAAGCGCCACGAAAAGTCAGAATGAGCAAAGCTATGCAAATGGGGAGATTTTAAAACGGGTGATGTTGAGTGTTTAGTATTCAAGTGAAGCAAATTATCTTTTTATCATAAATTAATTTGTAGTGGTGTTTTATACTTTGTAATCAAATGCTGTCCGATCAATACGCTAATCCTCAACTTTAAATTGATGTTGAAAAATTTTATGAATGTGTTTTATTTATTCACTTATTTGAATGTATTTTGAAGATTGCTTGGATGATTCTTTCTTTGAATGGAAGTTCGGAATTCAAGAAATACTATAGGGAAAAGATAATGTAAGATGATTCCAAGTATGAATCTGGTTTTGCAGTACCTCAAGACAGACATTCTAATGTCTTCATTATAGTTCATTACGGGTGATTTTCTCTTAAAAAAAAAAAAGTCTTTGTCATTGTGCTCAGTATGTGATTCATAATTTTTCCCTAATATACTTCATATGCCTTTTCTGCCAGAATCATTAAGAGTAATAGGGAAGAAAACGCGTAGTTGAGAGTTACAAAAAAAGGCATGCTTTAGTTCCCTTAAAGTTCACTATTTTGGCTCTTAAGATCTGGCAACAGAGTTGTTGATTAGATCATTCCTCTTCAAAAATTGATTTTGCTGATAATTACCACTTAAGTTTGGCAGTTTCACCTAGTGCTTACTGAAAAAGAATACGTTTCCTATGTTCTACTAGTGGATTCTGAAAGATCCTAGTGGCTCTTCTAAAATAAAGTTTTAGGTAATGGGACATTAATGGTTGTCACGAAGCACATTACTGCCACAGCGCTGTAACTGTACGTGGCAGCAACTTTTCAAAGTAAATGTGCCTGAATTTTATCTAGGCTTGACTTATTTTTCAGAGTGAACCCAACATATTCTGATTACATGAGATTTTTAGCTTTCCTAATAGATCATGACATTAAATTATTTCAGTTTGAAAATCTATTTATCTAAGAAAAACTTCAGTGGGAAATTGAGTACAGCTATATAAAATGCATTTTCTTGATAATATGACCAATTCTGTAGTCAATACATGATGCAGCAGGGGAAATATACTTCTGTTAATGTTTTCTATTCCACTTATAGTGACTGCCACCAATTTCTCATAGTTTCTGCGAGCCAGCAATACACTTCATTGCTTTGATTTTATAAGTAGTTTAATGCTAGATAAAAAAGGTTATAGTTATCTCATGTATAATTTGGATCCTCCAAATTATAAATATTGTAATATACAATAGATTTTAGAAGGAATATTCTTAGTTTTGTGTTATTATCACTAATTATGTTTATTTTAATAATTAGCTATAGCAGGACATACCAAAATAGTCTCAAAACATGGAACAATGCATTTGGTTTGCATTTTAATTTTTGCTTTAAAAATTACAGTGATCTATTTAATAATTTCTCTATTTTTAATTGGTATATGGACACAAACAAATCATTAGGAAATTTTCTTTCTGCAAAGAGTCAGGGTCCAGTGTGACTTGTCCACCTGTAGCCATCTGGTCCTGAGCGGGCCGACCTTTTGCAGTCAGTGGGCAGTGTGCTTCCCATTTCTGAAGCTTCCTGTTTATATAGCTTCAGGTAAAATAATGCCTCTCCTGTTATGGAGAAAACAATGAATCCGAAAGGTCCTAAACACTGATCCTACTACCATCTGCGCCTAGTCGGATTCCTTTCTTAGTTTTCCCATTCCAGCTAGATTTCTATATATGGGAAGTTTTATAGGCCTGCATGCTTTGAGTTTTATAGGTTTTTTAATTCTCCTTAACAGATGACAAACAACTAGTTGCGCTGGGATTGGCCTTTCCACCATCCCGTGGGGGGACTGTGTTAGATTATATCATATGGAATCTGTCTCAGTAGTTCCTGAGTGATTTCCATGAGAGACGCGTGAGGGTGACAGATGCTGTACATCTTTGCTAACACTTAGAATTGTCTAGTTGTTTTGGTAATCTGTGCTATTGTTCTTTTTCTTTGTTTCTTTTTTTTTTTTTTTTTTTTTTTTTTTTTTTTTTTTTTTTTTTTTTTTTTTTTTTTTTTTTTTTTTTTTTTTTTTTTTGTTGGGGTAGGGTGCCAGGGATCAAATCCAGGACCTTGTGCTTGCCAGGCAGAGCTATGCCACTGATGCCACTGAGCTATCTCCCATGCCCCTTAAAGGAAGCTGATTGTGGGCTTAAGGGAGAAGAAGACAGTGGCTCATGTGCTATTGTTCTTTTCTCTTTCTGATAATGTGGTGTATGTTTTGTTATCTACAGTGGTTTTGATTTCAAACTTTTGATGAGTTGTATCCCTTTTCATGCATGTAGCAGTCATAGCATTTGTAAAAAGGTCTCTTCTGAAGCAAGGATCAAGGATTTACCCTTTTCCAATGGGCATCGATGACAGTTTTCTGGCCACTAGTAGGAAGTTGTAAAAATTTCCTGTGGTGTGTGCTCTTCTTCAGACAGATTAAGTGCAAATGCATTCTCTCATGTGTTGGCTTCTTTTGCTTTTCTTTAAGATGTTTACTGGTGAAAACAATTTGTTTCTTGTGACCTAGCAGAGTTTCTTCATAGTGTCTCTTCATGATGTACTCTAGAAACATTACTATTGAGCTTTTTTTTATTTTCGGGTCTACAATCACTCACTATGTTAAATTATTTTTTATTTCTTATTATTATGTGTAATAGTTGTCAATATTCTTTTTCTCTTACTTAAAATAAATTACCATAATGATATTTATAGGAAAAGTCATAGTTTCTTCACTGAACTACAGTGATAATCTTTGCCATCAGCATAAATATGAATCGACTCTGAAATCTCTTACATATTCTCTTCATCTTTGTGTCTTTCTCTGGTAGACTCTAACCCACCTTAATTACTATAATTACATAATATGTGTTCAAAACTGATAATAGTGACCTGTATACTTATTTTCAAAGATGATTTTACTTATTCTTCATCCTTTACCATTACATAAATTTTCAAAGTCAAATTTTCAGTTTCAGCATAAAACCTGATGTTGGATATTTGACTGCATTATTTTAATTTTAGAAATCAACATGATAAAAACCATCTTATAGGCTTAGTTGAGATATTCTTCCAAAATATTCTCCAGTCATACATGTAGATATGTTGTTTATTGTTTCTTAGATTTACTCTTACTTAAGTATTTTTTTCTATACCCCATAAGTAACTTTTAAAAGTTAAACAATTTTTGTAATTGTATATTCGCATGAAATTCTATAAACTATAAAAACATAACCCCACAGATCTTTTATCCAATGATTTCCAAAGTAAACATTTTGCAAGATCAAGGACCATCCAGATAGCTCAGCAGATTAAATCATTCACTTATGCAGACACAGTGATGGGGTTGGATCCCCAACATACAGTGCTGATCCCGCCCCTGGGGCATGCTGAGACTGGGTGTGGTGGTGAGCACCTGTAACCCCAGCACTTGGGAGGCTGAAGAACAAGAGCCTCACTACGAGTTCTATCTGTGTAGAGAGACCCTGTCAACCTGCACTATATACATAAAAACAAAACAAAAACATTTTGAAAGACCCTAACACAAAATCACAGCCAAGGTACAAACATGGAGAATTGCCATATTGGGTACTTTAGTGTCATGTGCCAAGCTTGGGGCAAACATGCTGCTGCAGCACACACAAAATTCCCTCTGTGTGGGTGTGCCAGACAAGCCCCCTCAGCCGCAGTTTGAAAAAGTTATCAACATGCATGCAGAAGCAAAGATCTCATTGGTTGTGCAAAACTGCCAAATGCAAACTCTTTAACTTTCAATAAAAAGCTGTTTGCAGCATTGAAATCTGCTATTCTGTCTTTCTTTTGAAATACAAATGTGTTAACATATTACTTTATTTTTTTCTAAATTAAAATCTCAGTATTCAGGCTTAAATGTAGTATTGCTACTTTGCTATAAATAAATGGACTTGGGGTTGTATTTTAGGCACTTGGCCTCACTCCTTAGTATATTGTTCCACTTTCACACTACTGGAAGCAAATACATGGCAACTAATACTGAAAATAGGTAATAGTTTATTCAATTCATGGTTTGAGGAATTTCAATTCATAATCAGTAGGCACTGAAATAGAAACCAGGCAGAGGGACCTGGGTGACAATTGCTTCACATAGTGGAAGGAGGGAGGGAAATGCCAGACACAGGAACCAGAGTTCAGACACCGTATAGATCCCCAACTTCCCTGATGGTCAGGCCACATTGAGAAATGTATTCTACTGTTTCCCAGAGAGCCGTAAAGCCAATAGACATAACTCCCAGATATAGAGAAATCAATCCTAAAATTTATTTGGAACCACAAACGACCTAGAATAGCAAAGGCAATCTTGGCCAATCAAGACAAGGCAGGAGGCATCACAATTCCTGATTTGAAATTATACTTCAAAGCCACTGTGATAAAATCAACATGGTATTGGCAACAAAAGAGACCTGAGGAACAGTGGAATAGATTAGAAGATGCAGAGGCATCTACGAAAACACTCAGCCATCTTATCTTCGACAAAGGGGCTACACAAGCTCACTGGAAGAAAGATAACCTCTTTAACAAATGGTGCTGGAAAACATGGCTTTCTACATGCCGAAAACTACAACTTGACCCAGCTCTATCACCATGCACTAAGGTAAAGTCAAAATGGTTTAAAGATCTAAACGTTAAAACAGAAACACTCAATCTCCTGGAAGAGAAAGTAGGAGGAACTCTTGAAGACATAGGGGTAGGTAAAGAGTTCATGAACAAACATATATTCACACGGGAAGCTCTTGAAAGAATCAACAAATGGGATCAACTCTTCTTAAAGAGCTTCTGCATGTCAAAAGAAAT
>PVKA01022466.1:12328-37177 GCA_004027165.1 Ctenomys sociabilis | reverse complement strand
CTGGGATGCACAGCTGGTCAGTGTGGTGCACAGCTAGTCATGGGGTACACAGCTGGCCTCTGGGATGCACAGCTGGTCAGTGTGGTGCACAGCTAGTCACAGGGGTACACAGCTGGTCACTGGGATGCACAGCTGGTCACAAATCAATCACCAGATTCCAAGCCACTCTGCCTCCTGCTTGCTAATCTCATAAAAGCCCTAGACCACCAGAGATTGGGGCCTGATATTCTGGGAGTGATACTGTCAGCACCCGCTGATGAAAATAAATTTGCTTCTCAATCCTGGGTGCCATTTTAGCATCTCTGCTGCCACTACACCAGGTCTCTGCAAATCTTTCCACAGCTATTCTACACCTGAAGAAGGATGTGAATGCATGTTTATCTTTTAAGAGAAGTAACATTCTGTACTTATTCTGTTCACACTTTGCTTTCTAGTTTTAACATATTTGGGAGATTGTTCCATATCAGTATATTTGAAATAGCTGTATAATATTTTACTATGTACATGTACCACCATTTAGTTAAGCAAGGGTTAGGGTTAGGGTTAGCACTTGTTTTATAGTTGCTCTTCCTGGCAGAGAAACCAGGAAGCTTTACTTTCCCAGGATCTCAGGCAGTGGTTATTATTGATGATTATTTAGACGGTTGTGGAAGTTAAATGGAGTGTGGGCTTGGCAGGCTTGGGAGCTACTGGAGGGGTTGGTGGCGCGCGCTTCCTGGTGAGTCTGTTGAGCCATCCATTGGGTCTGGGCTGGTCTCCACCTTTCTTTTGTGGCACTGTCCCCTTATTCTGCCCCTGAGGCTGTAAACTGAGCAGAGTTGCTCTGCTGGACCCTTCTGCCCACTATTTCTGCCCTGGAGCTAGCAGACTGAGGGTGGAATGCCTCCAAAACCACCAGTCTCATTAAACCCACCCTTCTTTAAGTAGCTGGTGTCAGGCGTTGTGTCACAGCAGAGGGAATGCCGGCCACCACTGCTGTGTCTTCCCTTCGCAACTCTGCTTGGAGAATATATAACCGAAAGCAGGGGCCATTCTACACATGGAAGTATATCTGTAATATAAATCCCTAAATTTGACCTCAGATGCAATTTTAATTTTTACAAGAAGTTCCAGGTCAGCTTCTTGGGCCAGGGAGATGGCTCACTGGAATAAGTGCTTCCCTGGCAAGCACAAGGGTCTGAGTTCAATCCCTGGTTCTTAAAAAAATCAGCTTCTTTAGTTTCATATCAAAACCTTTTTCTACTTTACAAAGATCCACTGGATTATAAATTAAGGTCAATTAATATATGTATGATGTGATATTATCCCATATTAAGACTTCTATGTGACTTCCTTCTTAGGCTGAATTTTTCTTATCATTTTGCACATTCCTAGGTATATTGTTGGTTTTATAGGACTTGTAAATATGGTTTAACATTCACTATATTTTCTATTGGATTTATACTTTATAGATAGGAGTTACTGACTTTCATTTATGAAGTTTAGGTCCAATGACTTATAAAATGACCTGTTCTTTTTTAAGTTTCTTTTAATTTCTGTGGTGAACAATTATATTATGTTTAAATTTTGTACCACTTTTCTCCTCACCTAATTTGTTGTCAGCATCTATAGAATATAATTAAATAACAGTTTAGCAACTTTAGGTGTCTGATTTTTTTACTGACATTAATATATTAATACCGACTTTTAAATATTATTTCATTATCTTCCAGTAAAAGTTTTAGCAAAGTATAATTGATGTACAGCACTGACACATATCTGAAACTGATAATCTCATGCATCCTTAGGCAGTGCAGCCCTGGGCAGTCACCAGCGTGGGACATATTTATTGTTTCCCAAAGCTTTTTCTTTCTCTTTTTAAATGATGAATTTAATTTAAATAAAAAATTCTGTTGCCTGAACATGTTGCTGTATTTAGTTTAGTAGAATTTCGCGGATGATTTGGACATTTCATTTTATAAATTGCTTCTTAGAGATCTATGAACATAATCATGAATTTCCTCTTTGAACTCTTAATATAGTAAATTAAATTAGTAATTTTCCAGATATGTAAACGCCCACTTGGTAGTAACGTGTTACTCATTTATTGTTTGATTGCAGCCTGATTGCCACTCGGTTATTTCAAATTTTCGTATCGAAACTCATAATTGAAATTAGTGTGAGCTACTTTTATTATATTCTCAGATATTCACACTTTTATATTTAATTATAGCTTTTGTATTTATAATTTTTGCAAAATTTTGGAATCTTCGTTTCTTTTTGCCTTTTCTTATGCCTTAAAATAGTTTGAGAAACTAGTGCAAAGCAGCGTTGTCTTTTTCTGTGGGGTGAATGTGGGCAGTCAGAGCTTTCCCACACTAATTTCACTTCTGAATTTTGGTATAAAAATTTAAAATAAGCTATTAACAGGCTCCAATCACACAATAATTGAATGATATATTAGCAAGTGAGCGTTTGCAGATCAGGAAAAATATTGATTCACTGCGTTAAGAGCTGAGACAAGAGTGAAGTGGGCTCTGCGCATCTCTCTCCCCGGCTTGCTTGCACAGGCGCTGCGGCTGCACTGCGTAGCGCGGGGCCTGTGCACACCTGCCACGTCGCGCCCTCGTCTTGGACGCTTTGCAGGAGCCCCGCGCTCTCCTCCCGAGCTGATGGCGCTCAGCAGCTCCGCTGCAGCCCCGCCTCCGGCTTGTGCCAGCGCCGGGCACCAGCTGCTGCGGGCGGCTGGAGGTCACGGCGGAAGGCCCCACGCCCTGCGAGGTCCCTGGTCAGCGCCTCAACTCCAGCACAGAGTCGCCCCGCGACCCGGCCGGGCCGAGCAGGGCTGAGGGTCGCCACTGATGAAGAGGCCCCGACGTGCATCAATTCAAAATAAAAATTTTAAAACAGGGTTTAGATGGAAAAGAAGCAATCAAAATGGTAAAGCAAGGGGGGGGGGTGATTTAAATGTCAGATAGAGATGTAAATGTTCTATGCACTGATGACCGAGAGAGGCCAGTGAGAAGATGCAAATGGCCAGCTTCCTCTGACGCCCTTCTACTGTCCCTTTATGCTATTTAGGTTCCTAAACAGGTCATGACCAATTGCAATGTAAAATTACGATTTAATCGTTGTTTTTGGAAAAGCTCAGTAAAAGGTTTTCGAGTATTTTATCAAGCAGGGCCGCTGGACATTTAAGTTCAGCTGTGCGTAAGGACTTGCTCTCTCCTTGAGGGCCTAAAGCGATCCCTGGAGCCCAGCACTCCCCCTACTCAGAGAGTCAAAAACAACACTCACTTATGAGTATATGTTCAAGTGGCATCCACTTGAAGTATAAATGCTTCAAGCTTATCATTCTTAATAGCTGAGTAATACTGCATTATATAGAAATACCACATCTTTTTCAACCATTCCTCATGTGATGGACATCTTGGTTGTTTCCAAGATTTTGCTATCACACATTGTGCTGCTATAAACATAGGTATACATATATCTCTATGATACAGTGTATCCAAATCCTTTGGGAAAATTCCCAGTAGGGGGATAGCTGGCTTGAATGGGATTTCTAGTCCTACTCTTTTGAGGAGCCTCCACACTGACCTCCACAATGTTTGTACCAGTCTACATTCCCACCAGCAGTGAAGTGTTCCCTATTTCCCACAGCTCTCCAACATTTGTTGTTGGTTGATTTCCTTATGATAACCATTCTTTCTGGAGTGAGATGGTATCTCAGTGTTGTTTTTATTTGCATTTCACAGATGACTAGCGATGTGGAGCATTTTTTCATATATTTATTCGCTTCTTCAATTTCGTCCTTTGAGAAGTATATATTCATCTCAGATGCCCATTCTGAATTGGGTCTTTAAATTTGAGGGCCCTGTTATATCTTAGTTCTTTATATATTCTAGACAGTAGTCCTCTGTCTGATTGCTTATTACTTAGGATTTTTTCAAAATTTGTGGGTTGTCTTTTCACTCTGTTGACAATTTCTTTTGACATGCAAAAGCTCCTTAAGAAGAGTTGATCCCAGTTGTTGATTCTTTCAAGTGCTTCCCCAGACACACATGTATAAATATTGTATAGTCTCCCTAGTATAAGAAGCGAAAAGAAGAAATACAAATGGAAATGTACAACAACAACTAAAAACAATTGAGTCAGATAAGGCAAAGTGAATGGCATATGCTGCAGAATACTAATCAGCTTTTCTTCTCAATGGTTAACAACCTAAGTTCACAGATCAAAATTGGAGAAATAGAAGAGCCACAAGGCCAGCCAACATTTTGGCCCTAGCCTTTCAAGGTCAGCAAAGACTCAAGACATAGGAGAACCTGTACTGCAGCATCATGAAATTCAGTTGAGCTCCAAATTTTCTGAACAAGGAGATTATGGAGCCACAGAGGAAAGAGATTGAAGTTTTATAGTGTGCCTGGGGAGAGTACATGGAGAGAAAACTTTCTCTCAGACTCTCACAGAGAGCAAACTGGTCAAGCATTGGCCGTGACTCATCCACATGGATGACACAGACAAAGGATCTACAGAATAATGTACAGGACTACAAGATAAACCCTGAGGGGACTTCACTGACCTCATAAGAAACATAAAATACATGTGTTGTTATATAGGTCTTGCTCTATCTAGGTCTTAACCATCCAGCAGAAAAGTATAAAAATGAAGTATACACCGCGGGGCCATAATAATAAGTTGAGCTGTAAATGGCTATGGTGGACAACTTCTTTGGATAACTCACTATTGTTGTGGAATGGTGGACTGTGTTGGATTGTGTCATCGAGTTCGAGCACCTAAATTGGTTGAATGACAATGGAGTGCCCATCTTTGACAGGTGTAGACAAAGGAAGGGGTATAGAAAGGAAGAATCATGATGTGTGTGTAGGACAGTACAGTTGGGATAGATACACCGTGCTTCTGCATAATTCTATGAGAGGCAAGATTTGCATTAATGGTGATTGGACAGGATATTATGTCGGCTTCTAGTACTATGGACAACACTAGGAAAATAACAAGGTAGAAAGTATTAATTATTGAGTCTTTGATGTAATTCAGGTATAAAAAATAAGATACACAAGCAGCTATACTCTCTTAATTTACTGATAAGAGACATATGCTATAATAATGTCTGTAAGTATAATATCATGTATGCACCTTCTATGATACCAAAACATTATGAAAACAGTTTGAAATGTATTAATTTATCAAATCCATCTTGTCAAGGTATCTTAAAACTGTCTCACTGATATTTGTACTTCAATAAAACAAAAATATAAATAAATAAATAAATAAATAAATAAATAAATAAAAAACAACACTCTCCCAAGCTGCCAGTTGCCTGGCTTCTAACTGGCGCAGGGCAAATATAAAAGGAAACTGCGATTTCTTTCTTTCTTTCTTTCTTTCTTTCTTTCTTTCTTTCTTTCTTTCTTTCTCTCTCTCTCTCTCTCTCTCTCTCTCTTTCTTTCTTTCTATTTTCTTTCATTTTATTGAGAAAGAAATAGCAATGAGTCAATGTCAAAACAGGTTAGTGGGACAGATACACAATTAATACATTGCATATTATTGTCTTGGTAATAGTAATTCAGAGTTCAAGATGCAGATGTGACATCTTGTCCAAACACTATTAGTATAAATCTTTCTTCTCCTAGAACTAAGAGAAAGTAACTGCTAGTTCCATGGATAACCCACTATTCTGGACTATCAGACTATATTGGATTATTTTGCTGAATTCATGCTCCCACAATATTTGAATGGCAATGAAGCACCCATCTCTAACAAAATTAAGCAAAAATGGGGGATACAAATGAAGGTCCATTTTGCAGTGGAAAAAAAAATACATATATATATATATATATATATATATACAAAATATTTCTCTCAGAGAACAGAAGTAGGGCTGTAAGGTAGGCAGGGCAGGCAGAGCACCACAGCAGGAAGCTCCAGGGAAATCAGTCAGGCAGAAGCAGCCTGCAGAAGTCCGAGGCCCCCAGCGAGTGCAGCGCCAGAGTGAGTCAGGGCAAGCCCCAGGGAGGGGAGTGGATGGAGCGGGCTAGGGACAGACCCTGCCCCACAGAGGTGCTGATATGATGGCTGGGGTATCAGCCCAAGCAGATTTAGAAAGAGAACAAAGCCTGGGACTTAAAGACTGTGTCTCCTCGGGTCATCATTTCCTTCTGTTAAATGAGTTTTCTCTCTCACATAGCCTGGTGGCTCTCCTTCCTATTTTAAAACTTTTAGTTAAATCCTATTTTCTTAATAGGAGTTGCATAACTTTCCTAACTAAAATACTAATCAAGAGCTCACGTCCCTCTTTTCTTCCAACGAGCCACCAAGCTACCATCCTCTGAGTTGATCCAGTCTTGGATTTTAATTACGTATCATTGTTAAAATTGAGATGAATTTATGGAATTGTATTTCAATCATACATTGTTGTTTCCTGTTTCTAAAATATGAAGTTCACTCTTGAGTTTGCTTTTATTTTCCTGTAATATATGATCAAATAATTTTTTCAGAACAGCTCCTTGGATGATGCATGCTCTGAATCTTTCTGGTAAAAAAAAAAAAAAAAAAAAAAATCTTTTTCCTTCTCACTTGAGTGATTACTTGACTGTGCATTGAATGGTAGGTCCAAATCTATTTTTCTGCAGGAATTTGATTCTATAGCAATAATCTTTTAATATCTCAACTTCGTTTTGAGAATTGTTTGCAGTTTTCTCCCACTTGATCTACCAGTTCAGGCTGCTTTGGTCACTTTTTCCTTATTCTCTCTGCTTTGAATTTTCATCATGTGAATGTCCAGAGGTGGCGCCTTCCCAGGCACTCAGTTTAGCCCTTCAGTGGATTTATTTAGATCAGGCATGTAGTCTTATAATATTTTTATTGCCTCCGTTTTTTCTCTTCTGTCCAAATGTAACTCCAAAGGCCATAAGAGGACCAGTGAGATAGCTGGGCAGTCTAAAGCGCCTTCTTAGGCAAAGTTAGGCAAGTGTGCAGGAAGCACTGTCCAGTCTTGGGCACCACATGCCATGCCAGCCCCACCCCCAGGCTTGGCTGAGCCAGCCACCAAAAAAGAAAAAGGACATTAGAATTCTCAAGTGTACCTCCTGAGTTATATACACTCTCCTCATGTAGTTTACAAATCTTGCCCATTTTTCCCTGTAGTCAGAATTCATCTGATCATATTTCAGCTCCCTAAAGGATGTTTTGCTTGTCTGTCTCAGCACTGCCCTGCAATGATATTTTGTTGGTCTGGATTTCACTGCTTTTCCTGCACTAATTCCCAGAATGTCCAGCTGACCTCGCCGCTGCTGCTGGACTTAGGGTTGCTCTTACTTCCCCTCTTCACTTGTTAACCTACCAGCATCAGCTCTTCTATTCTTTGATTGAGATCCTAATTTCTTTCTCCTCAAACCTTTGATAATTCTTGATTGCACACCAAAAGTATTTGTATCCGAGTCCCATGCCAGCTGCTTGTGAACACTGCAAAATTTATGCAAGCCTCCTTTTCATGATGTTTAGGGAAAGGTGGACATAGCTGAGATGGGACCTGCAGCCCTGTCTCTAGGGTGGGACAGGCCAGAGCTGGGGGTGATGTTCTCAGCCAGGCTCGAAACACTCTCATTCTAGCCTTTGGTTGACAGTGCAACAAGAGGGCCAGAGAGATAGTTCAGTAGAATAAGTACTAGCCTGGCAAGCACAGGGTCCTGAGTTCAATCCCCACTGCCGCAAAAAAAAAAAAAAAAAAAAAAAAAAAAAAAAAAAAAAAAAAAAAAAAAAAAAAAAAAAAAAAAAAAAAAAAAAAAAAAAAAAGAAAAGAAATAAAGTGCAATAAGAACTGAGTTCACCTAGCTGAGGTGACTGACACCATGCCCTAGGGTCTCCCGTGCTAGAGATCCTGGGGCTGGAAGGCTTTCAGAGCACAAGTGGGTGCCACTTGTGATCTGTCACCAGCTGCCTCCTCCATTGCACAGCTGCTCATAGTGTTAGGTGCAAGGATGGGGTGGCCTTGCCTACCAGCCCGGGCATGTGCAGGTGGACGTAGGTATCCGCTGGCAGCCGACACATGTGTGCATCCAGCCTGAGTGTGTGCATGTATGTATGTGTAGCATGTCTGTTGGTGGTAGACAGAGGTGTACATTATCTTACTAGTTTTCTTTAATGCTTCACATTTTCATAGTTTATTCACCAAGGTCCTCAGTTCATTCTCAAGTGGGTAACATTTTTAGGAAAGCATTTCATATTATGCAGTTAGAGCACAAGATTTAGTTAAACCAGAGAAATAACACAAGGAACGTTAGACGTATGACCCCTGCCACAGGACTGTCTTGCTGCTGTTGACGTCTTGCTTTTGCATTTATGTTAGCATTGCTTACATGTCATTGGCCCTTGCTGGACAGCCCAGATTGAGCCACTGGGCGTCATAGCTACACTACATACATGTATCAACCTGACTTCTTAATAAAAAGATTTAACCCCCCAAAAATTAATAAAGTCTTTCAGTTTCTCATGCCAGTATATATATCTTACCAGTTCTGCAGAAGACTGACATTCCTACTTTCCAAATCAGCCTCTCTGCATGTACACATATTTTCTAAAATTTTAATGCTCAAGTTTTTTATAACTTCATAGTAAATATTCATTTGTTTAAAAAATTAATTTTTTAGAGTAGTTTCAGGTTCACAGCAAGAATGGGGTGGAATATAGAGATCTCTCACATATGCTTTTCCCCCCAATGGAGCCCTCTCCCTCCCTCTGCACCTTGCAGCAAAGCAGGACGCTGGCGTGCACTGCCACCCGTGCCCCAGTCTGTCCTCAGGGTGACCCGTGTTTGTGCGCACCCTACACAGCGGCCCATGTCCACAGCCCAGTAGCTGGTGGAGTCTCTGCCCTGTGCTTTATCTAGCCATCCTTTTCTGTTCTCAGTCTGAGGCAGCCCAGGTTCTTTCACTGTCTCTCTAGTTTATCTTTTCCAAAGTATAAAATAGTTGGAAGGGCCAGGGAGATAGCTCAGTGGTCTAAGCGCCTGCCTGGCAAATGCAAGGACCTGGGCTTGATGCTTGGCACCACATGTCTTGATAGCCCCACTCCAGGCCCCCTGAGCCAGCCACTGAAGCCAGGCGTGGTGGCACACACCTGTAATTCTAGTGCTGCAGAGGCTGAGGCAGGAGGCTCGCTGTAACTCTGAGCTACAAATACATTTAAAAAATAAATAATAATGATAATAATATAGTTGGAAGCACACCGTAGGTCACCTTTTCTGACTTCTTTGGCTTAGTACTAATGCTAAAATTGGGGACAATATATATACGTAGGTGATCAAAATTCAAGTGAAGCAGGGTCTCTTGGTTCTAGAAATGCAAGCTCACGACACACAGCCTTATCAAAATAGATTCCAGTGAGTTCTGTGTTCTTGGAACATTTTTTGAATATTGTGAAATTGAGTCTGTATTTTGAAATTCACACAAAAGCTGTTGATAACTTCCTTCTTACTCCACATTTCTCAAAGGGTAGAAGCAATGGGACCCTGTCACTGGGCATCGAAAAGTTCCTTTTGCCCCCTAGACACTAGTGCCTTCCAATATGGAGCATGTGTAGAATTCTGGAGAACTGGTAAACATCGATCCCACTCCCAACTCTGAACACTGTTGCGGTCCCTCCCCGGTGCAGGTCGCCCAAACGCCGCGCCGTGTGTGCCCTGGTGGGCCAGCCGTCTTCTGTAGCCACGTATTTCATGACACCTCTGGGGAAAGAACTTCATGACTTTTCCTGCTGTGAAACTGACAGTCTTTCTGCATAAAATACTCTGCTACAGAAGAGATCTGATTTATTGTATTAACAGAAAACAGAAGAAAAGATTTGCATTTTGAGTGCTATGGAAAAAGATCCCGAAGTCATCAGCTGCTCTGAGCAGCATATTGTGCCTGTTCCCACATGACAATTGTGACACACGCTCGTTCGTTCATCTCCATAGTGGCAGCTCTTACCCTTCTGCGTGCACCCAGCCACGTTCCAAGAGGTTCCCTTGAGGGAGCCGAACACCGTGATAGCCTTATTCTGACTCCAGACCAGAACTCCTTCCTGCTTCTCTTGGAGTTGTGCGTGTTTATGTGCAGAGCTCCCACAAGCGGGTAGATGTCTGTATGCAAATTAGAAAAGGTGCTGTCGGAGCAGACAAGATGGAATGGGGCTTCGCCCATGGTGCGCTTTGGTGTAATGTTCAGCTCCACAGTGGCGTGCCGTGGTTCATTGAGGACACCGAATGAAGGCCTCAGTGCCTGGAAACGTATGGCCTTTATGTGCAGACTATTATTAGACTTAGTCAATTCCAAGAGGTCAGAATATAATTACACAACCCAGGTTTCTATTTTCCTTATGAGGATTCATGGGCGGCATTCATTTTAATTACTGCTGCCGAGGACAGCTCGGTATGCATGCCCTTCCCGAGAAGCGAGCTCACCCTGTGCTGTGCGTGCTGTGGAGAAGCAGGACTCCAAGCCGTGATGCCTTTTGTGGTGGCCTGTGGGGCCTGGCTGCCAGGGACAGAGGCCTGAGGACACCAACTTGAAAACCAAAAAGGAGACCTGTTAAGGCAGAAAACTTCTCAATCTTGGCATTTTGAGCTAGGGGATCTTTGTTTTAGGGGCAGGCAGGACACTGTGCATCTTAGCACATTCAAGAGCATTCTTGGACCCTACCAACACACTGTGGGACCACTTCCCCACCCAGAAAACTGCAGGGACCCAAGCAGTGCCAAGCATTCCTTGGGGGGAACAGTGGCCCCCAGAGGAAAATTGTTATTTTAGAAAACTTAATACTTAGACAGCATCATGCTCATTTCCAAACACCAGCGATGTAGGCTTCCGTCCTGCCAGCCCCACACCTTGGAGGGCAGGAGGGGCAGGAGAAGGATCCATCGCTCTTCACGCCTCACCCCATTGGACCATATCAGGAGCCCACGGGCTCAGGGACAGTCACCCTAGCCACTCTATGTAAGGTGGGGCTGCTCAAAGGCAAACCAAGTGTTCTTCCCCAGCAGAGAGTGGGAGGACACAAAAAAAAAAAAATGGTCAGGCAAACCCACGATGTCCACTCAGAATTTACACAGCAATTAAACATGTACTTATTGTACAACATCTGGGTTCTAGGAATGCAGTGGCTAGCATACAGGCCACAGCTCATCTCAGGTACTGTGGGTGTTATTTCTTAATTTGGCTTTATTTACTAGTGCCCTCATTTATTCTGTCATGTAAGAATGTCACTAAGCTGTCTACATTATTTTCTGGAAACAGAGGACAACAGATACAAGTAACTATACATTGAAGTAGAGTGCTAGCTTTCAGAGCAGACCGTCTCACAGGCCATTCTTGCCATGTTCTGGGCCTCTCAAGACCACACCAATGCCTTTCCTCATCAGATGAAGTTGTTGCTAAGATACCCTCTTGTCTTCAGGTAGACAGGAGACAACTGGTGGTGAACTCTTGCTCACACTCTTACTCTGGTCCTTGTGGTTCTCAGCCAGTTCCCTGAAGGTGCCTGAGTCCTTGTTCCCGTCCTTGAGCATTTTGGATGTTCTAGATGGTAAAGCCGATTCGTCGTGCGCATCCTGACAGCACGTGACAGTAGCATCAAAGTCCGAGTACAAATGCAGCAGAACTCTCACTTCCTCTCATTGGCTGAGGAGAGCCGGTCGCCTGGTCGAGGTCTGGTCTGCGGCATGAAGCATGTCTTCCTAGACTGCGCTTCTGCCCTGTGGCCCTGCAGCGGCCATGATGCGGAGGTCTGCAGTGGCTGCCGGGCGCTGCCGCAGTTCTCCACCCAGCGCAGGGGGGTTGAAGAAGGAAAGGGGCCCTTTCTGGGGGACATTTCCTTGGGTCTGCCAGAACCCTGGCGACAGACCTGCACTTTGGCAAGGTAGGGGATATTATCGTGAGCTCTACTGTTCAGTTCTTGGTATCACTTCCTTCTGCCAGAACATAAAGACCACAGTCCCGTATGCCAGGGTTCATGGCAGGCAAGCTCAGGTTCTGCATTTAAATTTAGAAATTATTGAGGAAGTGACCCATTAGCTCAGTGACTTTGGACAAAGACCTTCACTTCTTTGGATCTCAGTCCCATGTCATTCATTGAAAATGAAGTAAGTGCTTAACTGCAGAATAAATAAAAGAATAAAATAAAAGGGCATATTGAATAGGTGTGGACCAATGTTTAATATACAATAAAAGTTTATTTCACACACAAACCTTTGTCATCAAAAAAAAAAAAAAAAAATTCCACAGTTAATACATTACAATACTCAATCCAAAACCAGGAAGACTAAAACCAAATGAATTTCTTATACTAAGTAATGCGCTTTCTTAACAGAAATACTATTTTAATATAATGATCTGGAATACTAGAGCCAATTTGTTTGTATAAGTCTAACTTTTGGCATTAGGAAGAGGCTGATAGCCAAATGTTACAGGCTCAGTTATAACAATTTTTGTACTAGCTTGATGGCAATAACTTTTAAAAAGTAACTTTACACCCTAAATCCAATTGAGCTTTCTTCCTACTTCTCTATTTTGATCATGCTTTACATTTTTCTAAAGGTAATTTCGAGCCATTATTCTCCTGCTACTTGAAAGCAGATTTAATTTTTTTGAAGTGGAGAAGGGTCAGTCTAGGACACCTACTGACGGAAATTTCCAGAAAGACCTGGAGAATGTGGGCAGGGGAAAGATGTTAACAGCATGACCTGTGCAGGGGTGAGGCACCCAGCACCCTCAGAAGGTGAAAGAATATTTCTTCAGGTAGGTGACATGTACAATACCAGGTCAGCCCGGAAGGGCTGTGGAGGTGGCCCGGAGGCCCAGACCCAGTCTGTAGTGACGCCGGCTAGAGGGGAGTTTTGGTCCTGTCACAGTTGTATGCTTATACTGTTAGGCAATTTAACTTTATTTAAAAGGACTATAGACTCGAGTCCTATGAAGACTGAGTCTAACAAAATGACATCCATGGCTTTTAAATGTAACTATGCACAGAAAAAAATTCCTTAAGCTGTTCTAGCCTAACAGTGTTTCTTAAGCTTTTGCCCAACATCTGGGAAAATAAATTCATCTTAGCCTTTATCTGATATTCACCACTTGGGAGTTTGTGAAACAAAGTGATTTTTCTATGTGCAATTAAATGAGGGGAAAACAGGATCATTGTTCCCAGCGGTGTCCCACAGCCCTTTCTAGAGAGTTCTGTGGTGCAACAAAGATGAGCACGCAACTGTTCCTGGGAATTGGCAGCAAGGTTGCGTCAGGTCCTGTGCCCAGGTCGGCCCTGAAACAGGGTTCCTGCTGACCCTACTCCACATTTACTGGTGTTGCTCCTGGAGTTAAACTCCTAGGTGTGGCTCTTCACCGAGAGCCAGGTAATGAGAGTGTGTTTGTAACTTAATCATGGTTTACAGCCTATTAAATGTAATGCCCCGTGCCTCATAAACCTGGTGGTGTCCTTTTGTTGGTGGTTGTTGCTATTGGCCGAAGTGCATATTTACTGTACTGCTTGTGCTGATCTCTCCAGCTGAGATGAGCTACTGCATTGCCATGCCCTGCCACATTTCGTTGTTTGGTGGTATTTAAATTTCATAGGGGAGAGTTTCTTGCACAGGCACTGGGGTCTCCAGTGCAGTTGTGTGGCCTTCTAAGACTCAGAAATGGACAGTGTTTGTTCATCTTACAAGATTCAGTATGCCACACACAAAAATTTGTTTGCTGGATTTAGTTTCAGACTGTTGGTTCTAGAGAGGAAGCCTTAGAATTAGCCCTAGCAAGGCCTGGTGAATGCTGGTCCACTCCATGGCATTCCAGGGCTCCAACCATAAGGAAAATACTTAAGAGCAGACGTGAAATTTAACTCTTAAATTCATCCATTTCTTTCTTTAAGTTTTGATGACCAAAGGGAAAAAAGGTTTAATTATTTGGCCACTAGGAAACTGATTTGAGGAAACATTAGCTCTCTGGGAAGTTTAGTGCCAGGGGAATTGGATTCACATAAAATAACCATTCTCTCAAGGAGAAAATTTTTATTTGCTTTTTTTAATGTGCTATTTTCATATATATCCAAAAATAGGACAAAGTCATTGGATTCTGCAGAAGTTATCGTCTTCTGATAACAAATTTTATTATTTTTTATCACCATGAGTTCTATTTTCAGTTTTCACTTCTAAACAGATCATTTTAGTGCCCGGCTCAGTTTTTCTTTTGTCTGAGAAATGTCATCCCTGCAATAAAATGATAGCACTATCCATGAATAATTCTGAAAATGGAGGTGACACAGAGAAGCAGCAAAAGCTCTGTAACAACTCAGATTCCAGCTTCCTTAGAGGAGGCCGAGGTCCTCAGGTGCTTAGTGTAACAGTGAGTGCAGCGAGATTCCCCCACGTTCCTGCTGCAGATTGGCCAGTGCACTCCAAGGAGGCCAGCCTCTGCACTTTCTCTCATCCGGGTGCCTGGTCTAACACATGTAGAAAATAAACAAGAGGTGTTTTCTGGGGCCAAGCTGCAGGGAACGCTTGCATCAGAAAATGAGTGTGGCTTTGGGTTCAGAAAGCCAGAAATTGAGTTCCTGAGTCCACCCAGAGCCGGTCAGCTCCCGGACAAGACACCCAACCTGCGTGAGCTGCTTGATGCCCAGGAGCTGCATCCTTCACGTGAAGACAGCAGGGGTCATGCCCAGGATTGCTTCGAATTTTAAATCTCAAACTGTATCATACATCACAGATACCTGGCGAATGTTAATGAATACTAAAATTGTGCCTGTTTATGGGCAATTAGTGCGCACAGTACACCGCCCTCTCCAGTCAATGACATCTTGCCAAAGCAAAAGTACCTGTGTCTTCAGTGTGAGTCAAAGCTCGTTTAGAAGCAGAACACAGTAGAAAGGCACACGAGGCCTGTGCAAGACAGAACCAGGGCTTGGGCTCTCCTGGGAGGACTGGGGGGAGGAAAGGCAAGCTCCGGGCATGCGTTAGCCTTGTTTCTCTGAGGAGATCAATGGGCGACAGCGGTGTCTGGTGAGCCTGTGATGTGGCTTCTGCTCCTCGTGATCAGGCTGAGGCGGGCAAATGACACCCAGATGCTTGCAATTTGGGGTCACATTGGGACTGGTGACTCAGGGGCCAAGTGTTCTATAGCTCACCAGTCCTTTTAGTCAGCTCCTGAGTCACAGCTTTATTTTCTTAAGTGGAGAGAGCTGACCTCAGGGGAGCCGGTTTAAATGGATAAAATAGTGTGTTCCGATGTGGCAAATTCTGGACTGGCTAATGTGGTCACAGGGTTTTCTGGTTGGTAAGTAATTGCCACAATTATTGATCTTCAAGAAAATAAGATCGAGTCAATATGTGTATAACTAAAGGAAACTGGGCAGAGATCAGCTATTCTTAGGTTCCCTGGGGTCTCTCAGGACTTACAGAACCAAAATGGTAACTACAAATTATCTTGCAGATGCTTAGAAAGATCGGAGGTGGCATTATCTCGTTGGTGAGATATCAGATTCGTGTTCATGCTTCCTAAGGCTCACTGAGTGTCACCACAAACAGGGATCCTCAGGCTTGATGGATAAACAGCGCCAACATTGTGCACAAGCAACATGAGGCCCAGCTGCAAGATACACGAGCGCCTTTTTCCCTCTGCGGTCAAGCAGTTCCTATCGCATAGCAACACCAGGAAGGCGGTTTCGTGTTCTCTCCCTGTACTTTGGGACAACCATGGAAGTGGGTTGTGCATGCAGATGGGTAAGACTCGGGTTCGGGCAGCATCCAGCATGCAGTGGGCACCTAATGGACAGCAGTTAACACACGGCAGAAGCAAGAAGAAGCACTCTCTCCCCGAAACTCCCTCCTTCCCCACAGAGGGCAAGGCCTGCTTTCTCCCGCTAGCTGCTTCTACTTGAGGCTCAGAACTTTTTGATCCACCCCCCCTCTCTCTCTTCCTCCCCATCACAGCTGAGATGGCCCAGCAGATGTGGGTCCAGAAGGTTCCCAGTCCCCTGACATGGGCATGGTCTGCGCCATCTCTAAAAATATTTGCTGTGGTTTAAACAAGTGCTTGACATTCATGGACTTGCTGTCGCAGATTCTGGGCTTCACTCCCTGCTCCCCAAATCTAGCCCAAGGAGTGCCCTCTGAAGTGCTCATGCAGAAAGAGGCCCCCTTGGAAGTGGCTGAGAGGTGCCACTCCCTTGGGCTCTGACAGCTGCAGGCCCTTGGCTCCTGATCTCCACTGACCAGTGGAGTCTCCCAGGAGCCGGTACAGTGGCACCTGCTGTAGGGCTCTCCTGCCCTGTGGGTGTAGGCCTGCAAAAGCTGCAAAGCTGCCTAGTGACAGTGATGTGCAGCTCCAGGTTGAAATCACTGCCTGACTGAGTGCTTAGTGGCCACCACAGAGGTACAAGGGCTGAGAAGTCACCCACCAATTGCCCATGGCCATTGCTGCTACTTCTGCCAAAGGCCAGCCCTTCCTTTGGGATAGCCACTCAGGCGGGCCCTCTGTCTCTTCAGATAGTGCTGCTGCTGAGGCAGGTCCTCGAGGACCTAAGTTGAGCTTTCCTGCTCTCCCAGAGGCTCAGCTGATGCCGCCTTCACTGCTGGTGAGGGAAAGAACAGCGCCAGAGAAAGGAGGTCTCCAGATGACACCGTCAGGAGCCATGAAGACGAGAAGCATGCCATGGGGGGGAGGAAAGAACTGCCTGGCCAGGAGGATTGCTCTCCTGTCTTGAGGCCAGAACTGAAGAGGACACCACACTGTCCAGGCTGCAACTAGGAGAAGCGATAGGCCATGGCGAGATCTCCTCCCGGAGAATGTCCACTCAACATGGTGTGGTAACAAAAACTCTCAGGCATGAAAACTTTGAGTTTGCAGCTGGAAATAAAGTGATTTATTTCTGGCCTTCAGGAAAGCTGTGTTCATTAGTTTGTATTTTTCAGATTAATCCTCCTCTAAATTATCTAGTCAATACCATACACTTTGATCATTTAGACATATTTGTATGGGAGCACATGGCAGCAACAGTTACACTTGCTTCTCACTAGATCCAAGCAGATCTTACTTAAAAATGGTCATGGTAGCCGGGCATGGTGGCGCATGCCTGTAATCCCAGCACTTGGGAGGCGGAGGCAGGAGGATTGTTGTGAGTTCAAGACCAGCCTGAGCTACAAAGTGAGCTTAAGGCCTGCCTGAACTACATAGTGAGACCCTGTCTCAAAAAAGACAAATAAATAAATAAATAAATAAATAAATAAATAAATAAATAAAATAAAAATGGTCATGGACATGAGGGCGCTAAGCACTGTCCTGGTAAAACACAGTGTAGGTGGAACAAGCTTTCCTGGAGCTGGTGAATGCTGCCAGCCCATAGCATATACCTTGGCTTCCTAGGAGGTCAGGAAGTAGATTACTTGATTCAGCTTAGGCATTAAAGAATGAAATCCACAAACAACCTCCACACTTACTGAGGTTGCTTACAATTCTTATTTTATATGCCAGGTAAGGAATTTTAGGTGAAAAGAATGGAAGTGCAGAGAACCAAAGAAGAGCTGGCAGGTGTGACGTGTCATGATACATCCTTGCTTCCAGGGGAAGAGCCCGGGCAACTTCGAGAGCTCTTCACAGAAGTGCACCAGAGAAGGCCGCTGCTGCTAAAGCCCGCAGGATCACCGCAGCGGGCCTCAGGAGCCGTGGAAGCCACCCGAGTACCACATTCCAGACAGCGCGAGGGCTGGCACTGCTCCTGCCTGCGTGGGCCCTGTCACTGCTTGGGGGCCGAACTGATCTGGAGCCGGGCGAGAGTGGAGGGTGGGGCTCCCCACGGCAGGGTTTATGAGAAGCCACACGAATTCGAAACATGGTAATAAAAGTATGTAAACTTTTAATCTTCAACTATTCCTGTTAAAATGGTGATAAAACAACCAGGAAAATTATATAAAAGGTATTTTTAACAGTGTCGGGAGAGAAATGAATTTTAAGTTCAAGTCAAACGTTTTTAAAGACATTTTGAATCTGAGAACAAATAAGAGTGCTTTGTGGTGGAAGGACCCAACATCCATCCATCCTCCTGGCGCACGGCCAGCCTCTACGGCGGCTGGTGTGTCCTGTAAGATGGGTCTGCCGGTGTCTGGCCGTGCAGCTTCTCTTTCTGCTCGTATATGCTTCCAAGGTTCCCAATAACAGCCAGGTGTCCTTACAGGTTGGTGTTAAATGCTTATATTTGTAGAGGGAGTTCATGGGATGGTAAGAGAATTGAGACAAAATTTGAAATATATTTATTTATTTAATATTAGTGTCATAATTGTTATTTATCATTAGAGTTTTAATAGTTGACAAACATTAGGCCCTACAGAGACTCAGAGCTTATTTCTGATGACGAGGTCCATAGAGAAGAATCTGCACTCACTGGAGAAGAAAAATGGGCCAAGGCACTGTTAACAGAAAGACAGGGGCGCCTCGCTATCAAGAGACCCCTGTGAGTGATCATCCTGCGCTTGCCCACCACAGTTCTGGGAGGGCAACACAGCACATGCACAGAGCAAGCACTCACGTTGTGCAAGTGGAGTTGTCCACAGTGGTATGGACGGAGATGCCCTGTGATCTGCACTTAGCCAGGCAGGTCAGACCCCAGGGAAGCTGCTGGCATAGAGATCTGACCCTGTGGCATGTGTGCTGGTCTATCAGATCTAGCTGGACACTCCAGGGACATGCAGATCAGTGGTGACCCTGGGTGGTCATGGCCCAGCTCAGAAAGCCATCGTGTGGATTCTCACTTCTGGAAGCACTGGGTGAAGAGGATGTCTCTGCTAGTAGCCTGCCTGCCTTTGTTCCCTCACTCAACAGCAGCCTGGAAAAGCAGTAACAGAAAGACTTGGTGCCACTGTTCTATCAGTTCTCTTTGAGACAAGCATGGATGGAAATCAATTGCTTTATCTAAGCTCCACTCATAGATCTTTTACATTCTGTTGTTATGACACTAAGCAGAAAATTCAAATTCCAAAGAAACAGTTAGGTATGCTAGAAGCTAAAGTAAGTGTTGCTCTCTCCCTCTCACTGCAATTCCCCCTCTTCAGAGTGGTTTGAAACAATTTATTTTGTGTTCTCACTTATCCAAAGTTCACAGCATGGTGAAATATTTGCTTCATGGTCTTTATTCTTTGTTATCAGTGTGCATAAAATTGCATATCCAGCAGAATAATAGGTACATTTTGGACAAGGCCCTCAAATTAAGTTTCTTAAATTAAAAAAATCCTTAGAATCTAAAGGTGAGTAAAAAGTGCCGTGATAGCCCTGTTTCCAGCAGGAAATGGAGGACACCATGTATTACCATCTCCTGACTCATTATATAAGTCCATGGTCCATGGCATCATTTCCAGAGCTCTTGCAAAAAAGTAAGCATTTTTATGGAAAACAATTGCTTGTATTTGAGAATAAAAATCTGTACAGAGTTAGTAAAATGGGTTCAAAAGTTCTATATGGCTTGAGTGGGTCAAAATGAAAGCCAACAGGAAAAACAGTCTAATTTAGAACCTAGGAAGGCAGTGGAAAGTGCAGGCCTTCGGGTGAGTAAGAGGAAGGTCTGACTGCCTCGCCACTAATCACAGGCCCACGCTGGTTGGGTCCTAGCTTCCGAGGGTGCCTCTGTGGCACTAATTATCTCCTGTGCTTAGTTAGGTGTGTTTCTTTGTTCCTGTGTTTATTTAAGAGCATGGGCTTAAATCACTTCCTGCTTCCAGTCCTTGTGATAGCTTATAACAGCCACTCTGGAAAAGTTGGTTTATAAAGCAGAATGCTTAGACCCAAGGTAGCCCTCAGTTGATAAACAGATTGTGAGTTTGGCACAGTATCAAATACATTCTCAAATTTTGATACAAACATTGAAATTTGAATCTATCTCCCCATCCATCTACCCATCTAATTCATTCATACATCCATCTATTCATCCATCCATCCACCCAGCCACTCACCTATCCATCAATCTATCCACCCACCTATCTATCCATCCATCCACATTTCCATCCACCCATTGATCCATCCACCCACCCACCTACCCATTCACCCACCCACTCACCCATCCATCCACCCACTCACTCATCCATCCTCCCACCCACCCATCCATCCACCTACCCATCCATCCATCATCCATCCCCCTATCTATCCATCCATGCACCCACATTTCCATACTCCCACATTTCCATCCATTTATCCATCTCCAGTATTAGAGAGCCTTCATTTAGTGCACTAAGCATTCTGAGATTCAGAGAGTGAGATGCACCTTCTCTAAGGCAAGACACTGAGAGACACTGAGGGTACCTGGTGGCCTCTGACACAAGCATTGGTGACTAACACCCCAGCTGTGAGGTACACCTGTTATGATACAAAGCATGACCAGTGAAGCAGGTGGGTACACTTGTGCTGAGCAGTAAAGAGACACCAACAGTGGGCCTGCACTCCAGAGGTTTCCTTCTTGTAACTGTTCCCCCTGGCAGCACCCTCCTCTGCCTAGCAGTTTCTGGAAAGCATGTGAGAGCCCTGCTTTCTTATCTGTATTCCCAGCATTCCTAGACCACTTCTTCTCTTTTAAGCTGTGTTCTATTTTACTTTGAAAGTAGACACTAAAAGACTAAAAGAGTTTTCTAAAAGTGACAGAAAAAGATTTTAAGGATGAGATTTCAAAAATGTGTTGGTGTCTACACATGTGACTATAAAATGTGACTCTTGTCTACTCTTGTCTTCTTTCCTTGATAAGCCTTTTTATTTCTGTGGTGTTACAGAATGAATGGAATCCCGACAAGAATATTCCTGAGCAACGAGTCTGGGCTCAGCACCAGGGAAGCCCACAGGCCCAGTGGAGTTGGTCATATAAACTTCTCACTATGAAATACTACTCTACCATAAAGAAGAATAAGCTTGAGTCATTTGTAGGAAGATGGGTGAATCTTTGGGCCATAACCCCAAGTAAAGTAAATCAGACTCAAAAATTTGAATATTGCATAGTTTTTCTTATGAAAAACCCGAAGTATAAAAAATAACAGGGCAAAATAAAAGTTAGACAACAGGAAACAGGGAGATAGACCTTCTCCAAATGGGAAGGGAATTATGAAGGGGAGAGAGAGGGGGCAAAAAAAGAATTAGGGTACATTGCACTCTTGTCCCAGCTCCCTGGGATGAAAGGAATCTTCATTTCCTGCCAACATGCGTCAATAGGAATAAGAATCAAAACATAAATTTAAAAAGCACTGCCAGAGTGATGGAGCGTTAGCTGTCCTCTCATCGCCTCTCCACACTGCTTCCCCAAGCTTGCTTCTGCGGCGGGTTCTTGCGGTGGATTTCCATGCTGC
Source organism: Ctenomys sociabilis (assembly GCA_004027165.1). Taxonomy (NCBI): domain Eukaryota; kingdom Metazoa; phylum Chordata; class Mammalia; order Rodentia; family Ctenomyidae; genus Ctenomys; species Ctenomys sociabilis. Next base: position 15,837 of record PVKA01022466.1, on the reverse strand, counting down.
GCTCCTGCGTGCTCTGGGTCCCCATGGGAGGGAGACAGCCACGGGCAATTCTGGTTCTTCATTTATAATCAGAAGTCTTTGCTATCCATACTGCTGCTTGGCAGAGCAACCATGAGGCTAGGAGCAGGGGCTTCTGATTTGCTTGCTGGGGTCCACATGCCAAAGCCAGAACTAAGTCCCTTACTTCATTCAAGCGGAGAAAAGAGTAGAAGAAATAACATGTGTTTTGAATTCTCCTTTTAAATAGGCCTGGGTATCTCTACTGAATTTTTGCTTTTCTAATCTTAAAACATTTCATTCCATGTTCTTAATAGAAGTAAAATTCCATTTTAATATAAGATTGCCTCTGAAGCACACCCATTCCCACAAGTGTAAACACAATAATGACTCATATGCCATGAAATAAAGTGAAATGATACCATTTCTTACGGTAGTGATACATGCTCATTTTGGATCCTGAAGCCCACCCTAGCTTATGAGACTGCCGGTTTTCACAACAGAAAGCTTAACTAAGTCCCATTTACTTTAATTAAAAATCTACATATTTAAATATATACATATGTAACTTTCCAAGATCGTTTTTTAAGAAGAGGGAGGAAAGGAAGAGAAGGAAAAAAGACAGCAAGAAAATCACTTTTATTAACTGACCCGTCTGGTGGAGACCCTGGGAGAGCAGCCTTATCCCTGCTTCAGCAGAGGGAAGATTGAGTTTCAGAGCGATTGGCTCAGGATTAAAAAGTGAGTGGCAGCAGGAAGAATGGTCCTCCGGAGCACCCATCTCACTTCTGCCTTATCTCAGTAGTCCCGCTCCGGGGAGCCCTGCAACACGCCAAGAAAGCTTCCTGGCTGTCCGCAGGCTTCCTGTTTGGTGGGGGCCGTCAGGTTGGCGGGCTGGCACTCCGGCTCCGTATTTGGGACCTGCACTGGCACCTGGCAGGGGAGGCTCAGAGATCTGAGGAGCAGAACGCCCACCTTTCTGGTCATTTTTCTTCTAATAACGGAGTAAGCGCTCCAACATGACTCACTGATTTAATATTAAGTGCCAATACGCGCTGTTTGACATCAGCATAAGGACTCAGAGTTTTCAAGCCCATGTAATCTGCAGTAACCAGTGCCAGAAAGGCTGCGTGTTATACAGAATGGAGGCTTTCCTGTGCGTCCAACGTGTGCTTGCCTTGGCCTGGTGGGGCGGCAGGACCTTGCCTTGTGCTCCCCGAGCACAGCCAACAGCGCTTTGCGCAGGAGGGAAGCTGCCTTTGCCTTCTCCCTCCACATCACCGTGACTTGCCTTTAGACTCCAGTTATGAAAATAAATTATTTAAATATTTTTCAGATATATAACCAAAAATGTGATCAGACTTAGGGCAAAGAAACTCCGAGCACCCACCCAGCGGTTCCCGGCCGCCCACGCCCCGCACGCACTCCAGGCCAGGTGACCTCCCCGCACCTACCCCACCCTGCAGTTCTCTCATTAACCCGGACATGGAAAGCAGACTTTCACGTGTTTTTTGCATCTTTTATAGCTATTTCAAAGAGGACCATTCAGGGCAGCCTTGGCCTTTCACGTGCATGATTACCCAGCCTGAAGGAAACGGTTCACTTCCCGGTCGGTGCCCACCCGCAGCAGGGCTGCCCCACCCCAGGCGCTCCCTGCCCACGCGCCCGCCTCCTGCCCTTCTCCACTCTGGAGCCGCACCGCGCAAAGGTGCTGGCGTCCGCACTGACTGCCTCCCCCGGCGCTGGCTTGGGTCCCTCGGTCATGTCCCTCCTCTGGGGCAGAAAGCTTGTGTGAGTTTCCTGCCAGCAGAGCTGCCAAATTACGTTGTCATTCTTTTTTCTAACTTAGTCCAGGATCCCAATAGAAAGGAAAGTAGGTTCTGGGTAGGACAGCTTTCTTTCTATTTTGTTCTACAGGTATCCTTTACTCTTGATCAAACTAGAAAAATGCCATAAAAGAAAACAGTGTTCTGGAGGACACAAAACATCAGCTTCCCAAAGCCTCTGTGACTCATAACGAGACATACTTTTTTGTTTTATTTTGTTTCACTTTGTGGTTTTGGTTTTGTTGTTGTTGTTGTTTTGGTTTGGTTTTGAGATAGGGTCATGCTGCTCAGTTTAAGCTGATCTTGAGCTGACTATGCAGCCCAGGCAGGCCCAGAACCTGAGAGCATTCTCCTGTCTCTGCCTCCTTGGTGTTGGGATGGCAGGCATATACCACCATGCCTAATCTGAGTTACACTCTTAATGTTTAAGTTACTGAAAAAGAAAAGGCAAAAACCAAAAATAGTATTTTTTTATTCTCTCTACTTATAATACATGATACATAGCATTATTTTTTTTTCTTTTCTCTTTTTTTTGGTACCAGGGATCGAACTTGAGACCATGCACTTGCCCCTGAGCTATTTCCCCAGCTCTATACTCGGCATTATTATACATAATAATAATACTTAATAATGGATACATAGCATTAAATAATGACACTGATTATTCATTTATCATCTTCACAAATATTCCATAAACATTGCAATAAAGTTGATGTTAAAATATGTACCCTTGTAAAACATTTTGTAGCTGCAGAATAATTTTAGTGAAACGCCTCTTCCTATGGCTTGGGTTACAAAGGCTGTTTCTGCCATAGCTTAGTAGAAATCACCAGAGTTCCTCGCGTGCATTTTCAAAGTGGGAGGAGAAAATAATGCATTCCTACTCCCAGATTTGTAGGAAGCCAAGATTTAAAAATTGGTAAGATACAAATTATTCCAAAGTAAAGCTATTTTCATGGGGAAAGATGAGACATTTCCCATGGTAAAAAATAGAAAATATAAATTTGATATGGTTAAAATACACACATTAAAGTTAAATTTTTCAATGCAATTCAGCCAAACAAATACGGCACCCAATCTCTTGGTATCTAACCACGCCAGCATCACTGATAAACAATGTGTACCATGAAACAGAAAGTGCAGCACAGAATCCAGGATAAACACATGGGACACTGTTCAGTTAAGACATCCAGTCATTAGTTTTCCTGTCTTCCATGTGACACGTACTTGGGGTTCAGGCTCCGGGGTTGCATCCAGGCCTGGGGACCCGGGATCCCCTAGTCAGCCCCTTCTCCACCCTCTTCCTGGTCCCAGGCATGTGGCCCTCCAGTCACTAACCAGGGCTTTGGTATGCCTGGCATATGTGTCCCATGTCCCTCCCCTGTGAAGCAACTGCTTAGCACATAAGAATGGAATGTTTTTTTTTTTTTTTTTTGGCCGAACCAGGGATTGAACTTGGGCCCTTGTGCTTGCCAGGGAGTGCTTATCCCACTGAGCCGTCCCCAGCCCCTGGAATTTTTGTTTAAGAAAATTTATTAAGATGCCACAAAGCAAAAGGAGAAGTGTGAGTATACTAATAAGAGATCAGAAAAGAAATGTCTCTTTTTTGGAAAAAAATTGTTTTTTTTCAGTGCCCTGAGCTGCCACTGAGGCGGGGTTGTTCTTCAGGGTTTTTTTTTTTTTTTT
>PVKA01022466.1:0-12228 GCA_004027165.1 Ctenomys sociabilis | reverse complement strand
GGCTTTCTGCCCATGGGCTGACCTTGGCATGGGGGTTTGTGGCATGGGGCTAACTGAGGGGCCCTGAACACCCAGAACTATGAGGGTGTGGCACTCTGTGTTTGCAGGGGAAGGCTGCAGGTCATGAGGCTCATACACTTAGACCCGATTCTGCCAGCGGGCCTTCACAGGGGATCTGCTCATCTATGCTAAGCCTAGAGTCTCCTAAACTCCCCCTGGAGACTAAGGTTACTGCCAAGAATGACTTGTGGGTGGGGCAGTGGGTCATAGCTGATTTCAATTATTCCATTTAGAAATCACGTAAACCTAGCTCTGGGGCATCGGGACTTTTGGGGCAATCATAGGTCATTCAAGCTTAGGTAAGCCTAGTTGTGGTACCCATGTCAACCAAGAAGACATTTAAATAAATCATATCCATCCTAACAATAGCAATGCTAGGCTTCCAGGCAGAAGGAAGCGGGCCCCTTCTGCTCCTCTGACCTATGCCTAAGAGACTTTGATGGAAATATTGATGACTGGACCTTTCTGAATCTACTTCCTGAGCAGAGTTTGGAAGGGAAATTAAAATGCTCATTGTCTAAGAAGAAAATAAAAATAGGGACTTTTGAATCGTGGCTCATGTGGACAGCTGCTGGGCACACTGTCTGCTCAGCCCTGTTGTGGCATTTCCTTCCCTCCCTGTCCGCTTCTCCCGCTCACATCTGGGGACGTGGGAGGGCACCGCAGAAGCAATTACAATGCCAGGGTCCAATTGGGCACCCTGCATTTTCCATTTTTAGCCTCCCCTGTAACAGAAGGGTGTCCCAGGAGCTGACGGGTGGACACCACAGGAAGAACTGTCCTGATTTAAAATACCAATAAAGCCAAAATTGCAACAAAACAGAAGAGAGAGACTTTGAACAGGCCAATAGACACAAACAAACTAACCTATAAAGACTTCATTTAAAATGAGTTATTGCCCAGGCTGGAATATTTACACTTGAAAGATAGTGTATCCTTCAATGAAACAGGAATATTTTGGAAACAAGAGTTTTAATGGGAACTGTTCCAAATGAACAGGATGTGAATGTTATGAGCGCCCACCAGCTGCGGGCCTCTGCCTGGCCCTGCCCTTTCCTGGTGCTGCCTGGTACTGCCCGACACCACGTGGCTGCATCGTGGCCCACGACTCCACATGCAGGTGGGCAGGGTAGGCAGCTCACCTGGGAGCTGGAGGAGGCCCGGGCCTGGTGGGCGCTCGCTGTCAGTCAGCCTGAAGGCATCCCTAAGAGCTACTTTCCACAGAGAGATTACTAACAGGCCGTTGGAACTGATGCTGTGTGGTAGTGCCAGAGGAAAATCTCTTAGGCCCCAGTAATAAAACCCTGGAGGTGACTTTTGGATGGGATGGAAACAAAGTGTTTGTCACACAGCGAATGAGGGGCCATCCCTCCACAGAAAAGAGGGCTTCCAGGCTGGGCCAGCCGCAATTCTGGTGAGTTCCCTGGCTGGAGAAGCCTCCCTATAAGGCACAACTGCAGTTCGTGTCCTCACGGACCAAGCAACGGAGCCGCCACGATTGCCAATTAGACCCCGCGTGCTGGGTCACTGCAATGTCTCAGAGTGAGGGAGGGCCAGGCATCTTCCGCAGTCGCTGCAGGCTGGTCTCCCGCAGCCCCCCGCTGCAGCGTGCCCATCGTGTTGGCGCCGTCCTTGTGCTCCCGGCCGGCTGCCCACACACCCCACACTGCCTGATGGTCTGATGCTCTGCCTCCAGCCCAGGAGGCCTGCCTTGAGCAATACAAGACCCAGCCCAAGAACGTCCTTGCTAGGGGTCATTTCTTGTGCTCACTAGCAGCACCAGGGTGCCTGGGGCCCAGCCCTGTCCCCCCGTAGAGCTAGAGGGCAGTCTTTGGTTTCCATGCTGTTTAATAATAATGTCTTATTCACCACCTACAATACAACCTGAAGACATACCACTTGGAAAAGCAAATGAGCTATTCCCATGAAACTCCACTGACTGCGCCGTTGGGTCTCAAAGTGAACGTTCATAGTTTCTGATCTGACTCCCTTGGAGTGACGCCAGCCTGGGCCCTATAGGGAAGTCTTCTGCCTCCCGAGGGCTGCAAGCATAAGCTGCTTGCAAGCAGAAGAAAGTTATGGTGCCTGCAGGATCATTAGGCCCCTGCCGAAGTGTGCAGTAGCTCATTTAATGCTAGAGTCAAGGAGAACCCTAAACAGGAACCACATACGTTACACTACAGAATACCATCAGCTTCTTCTTATCTTAGCGTTAGGAGTCTGAGTTTGCCTTTTCATAAAAACAACATGTGGCATTCATCAAGACCAGTTGATGTTTTATTCATCATAAAATGCGTCACTGACATTTGATAAATGTTAAATAGTGACAATGATAAGGCTGGTTATAGATAGAAGTTTTAGATACAAGTTTGTGCTAAGTGGAAAAATTATCCTGGCCGCTCACCCCTCCCTGCCCTGCGTGCACATCGCTCCTGGCCCAACGACAATGGCATGTGATGGAGGGGCAGGTGGCTAGCAGAGTCACAGGGCTTCTCCCACCCCTAAATCTCCTTCCAAACATGTGCAGTCACCAACGCAAGATACTTGGGTGCACCTCACAGCACTACACAGTCCCTAATTTCCAAATTACATTTTAAAACTACTGATTGCTGAGCCTTGGGCTATTATTTGCATGCTTAGCATTGGTGTTGCAAGCAGGCGTATTTCCCTAGTCCTCAAGATCTTTCAAGAAAAATACAATGCCTTTAAAAACAAACACATGGCTGTCCAGGCTGAAGGGGTAAAGGAGTTGATTCTAAGAAAAGATAGGTAAGCTGGGAGCATTCAGCAGAGATAGCCCGTATTCTGCTGAGAAGGGGGCTCCACACTTGGCAAGAATGGTCTATGGCCACAGACCTGAAACTTACACACCTCTCACTCTGTCTAATGTACAATACCTCTCTTCATGTAGCAGAAGATACGCACTCAGGTCATAGGAGTATAAACTGTGTCTAATGATGTCCTGTAATGAGAAAATAACCCTAAATACTAAGCCAGCCGAGGCACCCAAGCATGACTTCCTTTCCTTTGAAGTAAAGTGATATTTTGATTGTTCAATTGAAAATACAGTAGCTTATCTGTTAAAAATAAATTTGTAACCTGTAGAAAAGCCATTCATTGCCTGGGAAATCTCATTTTCCTTCAACCATGCCACTCAGTGTGTTTAATCATTAACTTGAAAGGGAAGAAATTCAGTTAAAGAAAAAAAGGATCGCAAGTCTTCCTTGCTATTGCTAAGTGGCCTCTCAATCCATGTGAAGCTAGGGTGGGACAGCAGCCTCCTTCCTTTCTTCCTAGCAGGTAGAGGCCCCTGGGAAAACTGAAGCCAAACACAGACGCTTGATGTAGACCACGAAAAGACTCCTGCAGCAGATGAGAGACGGACTGGATGTGTAGGCTTTTGCTGGCTTCTTGTATACTTCTTGGATTCCTTGATTACGTTTCCTTCACTGTGAGATGGCAGAGACTTTGGAGACCTCCCAAATGCACTTCTCTGTGCTTCTGGGAGTTACTAACACAACAGGCAATTCCAAGTCCAGATAAATAAGTCACACTTACTGATTATCTTCGTCTATGGATTACACCTAGTTTCAAGTTGGAAAAGTAGTACTGGATCCACTAATGTATTTTTACAAACTCAGAGTTATTAGCACGAGCCATGAGCAATTAAAACCAAAGTCAGCTCTCCAGCCTGCCTCGACAGAACTGGATGGCTTGCCTGCCGACATTAGGAAAGCGGTGGGTCCGTGCAGAGCGCCGGTGCTGTAGGCGAAGACCTGGCATCACCAGAGACACACCCGTCCTCTGAGAGCGCTGCCAGAGCACTGCAGGAACACGCTAGGGCGTCAGACCTCCCAGCACCCACGTGCTGCTTTCAGGGCTGACTTTTTCTAGATTCTGTGTACATGGGGCAGCAAGTGCTAACTTCTGCTTGGCCTTGAGCACAGCTTTTGGGGCATCTCTGTTTGAGTCTTGGGGCTTCCTTTTTTTTTTTGCTGTACTGGAGATCAAACTCAGGACCTTGCGCTTGCCAGGCAGGCACTTAAGCTGCTGAGCAGTATCCCCAGGCCTTTGGGGCTTCCTTTTGAAGCTAAGTTTTAAAGAAAAACATCCTAGGCCACAGAGAGATGCTGCAGATGCCTGCCAGCAACTGAACACTCCTTTTCACGCCCCCTCGCCATTGTTCTTCCTGTCTTCCTGTCCTCTGGCTGGTTGCTTATTATACGTATTTTTATGTATCTATATATGGAGAAGACAGGCTTGACAGCATTTTATGGAACAACCCTAAGATACCACAAAAGCCACAAAAAGAGAGAGCCTGAAAGAAAGGCACACAGCTTGAGCTAAACTTTCCCACTTCAAGTACAGTAGTTCGAGTGCCTGGGTGAGCAGGGACAGTAGAGCAGGCGCAGTGCCCTTGGAGAAATCATGGCCTTTTTGGGGAATGTGAAGCCGCCCATGGAGATGTTACTTAGAGTGTGGTTAAGGAAAAAGTGCGAGATTCTCAGTCCATCCAAAGGGGGATAATGACAGCACTCCCCATAACCAGTTCCTTGTGTCTGCACCCCGTGCCTGCTGTGACGTGGGGTGACACAGCTTGGCTACAGCTTAATGGCTCTAATGTGTGTTTGAGAGCCCCATTCTGGGCCAGAGGAAAGAGGAACTCTGGGGGCAGAGAGCCCTTCCCCCGAAAGCTGCTGCCCCTTGTGTGCTTCACCCAGAGAGGAAAGAATGGGGACAGTGCAGAGGGGGTAGAGACAAATGTGTTTTTCTAAGTAATTTCCCTTTAATTAAAAATGTGTTTTGGATTTATATTTATTTACACTTGAATTATCAAAATGTTCCCTTGGAAGAATTTTCCCCTTTGAGGCATCCTAACGCGCCCTCCCGGAAGCCACATCTTGCCATAAGTAGAAAAACTCCACACCACGAAGCCGGAGTTCTGTTCCACACTCTAACCCTGCAATTTTGTGTGGGTTTGAAACTTGGCAAAATGCAAGATCCCATCCCTAATCACAATCCATAATAGCACAGTGTGACAGTGGGGACAGAAGAAGGACTGTCTTGAAATATACCAGTCCGTCCCTTCAAGTCTGGTGTCTGCGTTCCATTGTCCCTCTGCCAGTGGCTCGCACGCAGGCCGTGGCTTTAGGCCGACCCTTCTCTTTCCAATCATGTTAGATGGCTGCATTCAATGTTCCTGATATTTTACAGTTACTGATCCAGTTCCTGAGGTTCAGCTGTTCCCAGCTTGCCAGTTGTTCCAAGCGGGCCTTCGTGGAACTGTGGGGACCAGAGCCCGTTTGTCTGTGCCCTGCCCCCTTGAGGCTGCGGGACCCTTGGAGCTCCTAGCCCTAGAGGCAGCTTCCTGTGAGTGCTCCTTCCCCAAGGAAAGGGGGTCAGAGCAACCAGAATGGGCTTCACACCTGAACTCACTAGACAGGGAACTGAAGATTTTGCACTGAGCCTGTCACTGAGTCTGACCTGCTCTTCCCTCCTGGAGGCTTCGACACAGGCAGACCTGGAAATGGTGACACGCTGCCCAACTGCCAGTTCAGCTTCCTGTAAATGTGGCCGGGCCCAGCCCTTTAGATAACAATGTATTCCACCCTCAGCATCTCTGGGCCTAAGCCATGGGCTGATTGTCACCTGCAGCCACTAAGCCACATGGTCACAGCCCGGGCCCTTCAGTGCTTCTCAGGGTGTGCATAGAGCTGGGGCATCACAACAGTGCAAGTGGGGGAGAGCCTCTCAGAGGCGTGTGCCCAGTCTCACTCTGCATCGTGAGCTACTGTCTCAGGGACACTTCGTAATTGTGGTGAAATTCTAGCTAAGCGTCTTCCTCTGACTTCCTATAGTTAATCTCTACCATTACACACATATATTTGGGACAGTTCACTGCACTGCTTGGGCCCGGCCATTCTCCCAGTGCTTGCCATGGAGCTATGGGTAGAATAGAGCAGCTCTCATGATAATTCCTATTTCATAAAGTGTCATGTTATTTATAGAAAAATGAGACAGTCAAGTGTGCTTTCTTTTAAATCTGGCCTTTACTGCACCCTATAATTTATGGCAATATAATAAGTGATTTGGAAATAAAGATTTGAGACAACGTTTCAGCATTAGTGTTTTTAAGACAAAACAAACATTCAAAATAAAACTTAAACCACCAAAGTGAACTCTATCATTAAATGCCTACTTTTTGCTAAATTTGTAGCGATGGAAGCTCACAATCTCAAACTTTTCAACTGTGACTTCTTAACAAAATAAAAATAATTGTATTGTTTGCTGTGGGCATGAGACCATTGTGGCTTATATTTTCTCTCCCAAAAGTCCAAGTAGATTTGCATCAGCTGCTATTAAATGAGATTAATGAACTTAGAGGAATTCAAATAAGAATGTGGGATTTCTGAGATGAGCCTGTGGCCCGTACTGTCTCAGGCTCTTGACTCTGAATTATTTCAGCTTTGTCCCATCAAGGCTCATTGAATCTTATTCCATTGCACGTATGTAAATCACCCTGAACTTTTTGGCTTGCATGCAATAAATTCCATTTGAAAGCTTCTTTCCTGCCCATGGTATGCAATCTACTAACATAATACTGTGCCAAAAATTAAATGTAAGAAATACTGTAAATAATAAATGTCAGACAGCTCAATGAAGATCATTAATACTGTGAAACAACTATCTCACCTTCATTCATTATTTTTTGTGTCATTTAAAGGAGGAGCCTGCACTTCCCAAGGCTGAAGAAGTGGGGAGAACTGACAGGAAGAGAAATTCTGAGATTGAGGACATAAAAGCAGACCTGTGCCCCAGTCTGTAGACCTCACTTATCTAGAGGGGCTCCTCTGGAAGGTTTTGTAGCATTCTGTGCCTATTCTATCTTTGAACAGTTCAGTTATTAGTCTGTCTCACCAACCTTTGGCAGAATTAGCAGAAACTCATGAAAGAGCCCACCAGTAAACCTGGTGTTGCACAGAGCTCTGCGGGCGATTCACCTGAAGCTTGCCCTACCGAGGACCCAGATGCTGTCCAGAGGCAGAGGTCCTTAGCAGCCTTCATGCCCCGTGAGCCACAAGTAATCAGAGTGCATGCAAAGAGCCAAACAACGATGATGACCCTGATGTGGTCCCCAAAGACCAGCCCCAGCAGCCAGTGCGTGGTGCAGGCACAGCCTGGGAACCAACCCCAGGCACAGCGTCTTGCTCCTCCAGAATCTGTGGCTTCGGCACCCGGCAGCCCATATGCACGGAAAGCTTGTGGCGCGTGTTCTGAAGCATTTGTTCCCGGCATGCAAGCTACAGAGCACCTTACCAGCACCACCTGGGCTGCTGCTTAAAAATTCCTGTTTTGGTCACCATCTGGGTCCCGTTTCGAGTTCTGTAATCAGAATTTCTGAGGGTGATGCCCAGGCATTCACATTTTAAGCAAGTGCCATAGGTCCTTCATGCTCTAGAGACAGGACCAGAATGACCAGGGAGCCTGTGGGCAATCTGGGCTCTCAGACCCCACCTCTTGGGATCTGAATAAGAACTGCAAGTGAGGTTTGAAAATCATCACTCCATGTGATCATGGTATATACTAAACTTAAAAAATAGATTTCTTTACGTAATATTGTTCTCTCCACAGATGAGAGGTGTCATGGTGGTTAGTCTCCTATAGCTTCAAATGAAAAAAAAAAAAAAAAAAAAGCGAAAGTCTGGCTCACCCATAGAATCAGCCTGAATAATTGCAGGGCCTGCCAAAAGCCCATGACTGGGGTTCATATACCACAGGTAAAAGTCTATAAATGTTTAAATCAAACTAGGCAACTATAAAATATTCTCACCAATCTACCCCTCTTCAGGGTCAGGTTTTAAGAGTTGTGTGCTGGCAGTGGTGGGCCAGAACTAACCAAGCCCAAGCCTGGGTGATCCTGCTTCCCATCTCTGGCCAGCTCCGGCCCCACCCTGCACACGACTCTGGAATCTGAGTCCACTGGCGCCCAGTCCGCACTCGGCTAGCCCTTGCATGGGGGGAGAGGTTGGGCCCATCCAGACAGACCCTGTCTGGGAAGAGTCCTGTGCCTGCCCAACAAGGAGCCAGGGCTTCTTGGGGGTCCTCTGCAGCTCCCCTTCTGAGCTCTGTTAGGACACAGGACACAGAATGGGAGTATGGGAAACACTTCCCTGGCAGCACAGACCCCTCCCTGTGTGGAGTCAGAGTAGCACGGTGAGGCCGGAAGCTCCTCCTCCTCTCCTCTGGGAGAGGACATGCAGGCAGTAAGCTGCAGTGGAGACGCTAAAGACATCTCACTGGAAGGCCATGTTGGGTCTGGGTCCAAGCACGAAATCGGAGACCACACCTTCCACTTCAAGCCTTGCCTCCACCACTTATTCTCTGGGTGAAGGGCACACAGCACTGCCTTCAGAGCTGTGGTCAGGAAAGGAGAGGAGATGCCTTGTTCATAGCACAGGGAGATTTTTAGATTGAAAAAATAGTTTCAAACAATGACACCTCTGGTACCTACATGAAAACGGCCTAATGTGGGTCTGAGTTCCCTGCAGGAAGAGGTCAGAAGGAAATCAGAGGTCAAGGTGATCCCTGGAACAGTGACCATCCCAATTTTGGAAATGTAAATGGCACCAACAAAACCAAGTGGAGGGCCGGCTAAATAGCTCAGTGTATTAAAGCACCTGCAAGCAGGCACAGGAGCTGGCAGTTCAATCCCGGCCTGCCATGCCAGCCCTGCCCCCAGGGTGTGCTGAGAAAGCAGTTGAGACTGGGCGTGGTGGCACGCACCTGTAATCCCAGCTCTTGGGAGGCTATAAACAGGAGGATCAGTAGGAGTCTGATCTAGTAGTGAGACCCTGAACACCCTGTAGACCCTTCCCTAAAATACACACACACAAAAAGCAAGTGAGGAGGTTTGGGTGGGAGGGGATAGGAAGAGCTGGGGCGGGGAACCTGAGGAAGGAGGAGGCAGAGAAGTCTGAGGGGGCGAAGGGCTTTGGAGCGCTAGCGAACAATTGAGGGGTCAGGAATGAAGCTCAAGAGAAGGAATGAAGCTCAGCGTGAACTCTGCCGTGCGTAGGTGACTGTGATCTCACCACAGAGGACCAGTGGAGCAGAGGACATGGAGGGAGGAAACGCATTTGCAGAATATCGATCTCACTTTCAAAAAGTCCACGTCTAAGAACAAAGGGGAAGATAAGTGCAAGTAGCCTTCTTAGGAGAAGAAAGAGCTTCAGGATTGCTGGGACACACCATCTCTGGGTATCAATTTTTTTTTTTTTTTTTTTTTTTTTTTTTGTCTGGAACCGGGGATTGAACTCAGACTTACCAGGAAAGTGCTTATTCCTCTGAGCCATCTCCCCAGCCAGTAGATAATGAGGGACACTGAAAGATAAAGGCAAAGGCCAGAGGAAGGAAGAAGGAAAAGAAAGTCTAAGTCCTAGAGGAAGCAGAGAGATATTGACCTCTGCAGTGGTGAAATGATGGGATATTGAAGAAAATTTTTCTGATTTATTGTGTTTACTCTGTAAAGAATAAAGAGATTTAATGAACGAGGTTGAAGAAGGTGGGAACTGAGCAAGCAACAGAAGATGCCCTGAACACTAGCCACGGAAAAGTGGAGCCACTTGTCCAGGCAGGTCCCCACTTCGGACTTGGCTATATGGGAAACGCTGGGTGGGCAGGCTTCTCTATGACGCGGACTCTGGAGATAATTGCCTCGTATTTCCCCTGTCTGACTCGATACCACTTATGGATTTTAGATGTTTCCCTAGAGCGATGAACTGTCACCATACTTCATGCCTTACAATAGAAGCTAAACACAGCTTTTGCAAAGGGAGAAGCAATGTTTTGCATCAAACTCCGTGACACGCCACGCTGCTAATGCGCTCTGAATTCCGCACTCCCAAACATCTGGCAAGGCTCCCACGATTCATACATTCATTGAGGGCTTCTCGCTCCAAATTTAGTTAAATAAATTGTTAAGAATGTGTTTTTATTGTATAAACATGAGTTCCAAATAAGTCCAAATACTCTTGGAAATTTCAAACACGAGTCCCATAAATAGTCCTTGATTTTGACTGTAAGGGTCTTAGGGCCAAAGCCATTGTTTGACAAAGATTTTAGTACAAAGAGCACAGCTTCGGGTTGTGGCTCTCCCTTGACTATTGTGAACATGACTGGCCACACAGGAAATTTCAGTAATCAATAACTGATATTGAGCATGCTTATTTCTGTCCTACAAGGAAATATGTATACGCTCAAAATATTTTGTTGTGCTTTGAGTAAATTTTAACCCTTGAGGCTTTTGGCACCATGCCTAGAGTAATTGTTTCCTATGAAACATTTTCCATAATTAACTTCAAATTTATGAAAGTATTAAGGGCATTTTAACATTAAAATGATAATTAGCTATGAGGAAGCTAATTTCAAATTTACTCTAGATGCCCAGCTTATAAATTATTTTAAATTCAGTTTTTTGCAGGAGCTAGAATAGCACTTCTCAGACCTTACTGTGTACACGAACCCCTTGCATATCCTGGTGAGACACAGACTTGCATGCCTCAAGACAGGCAGGACCTGAGATTCCAACCCAAAGCGACTGCCCAGGAAGCTCTCTCCAACCCCCACTACCTCCCCTGGGGAGATAGACCCAACCTATTCATTCTACTGACAGTTCAGGGAATGTCTTTTTGGTCCATCTTCCAGGCAGACAAATATCAACAGGGCGAGGTGCTGCTCCAGCTTGCAGGTATTCTGGGCAGCTCATTCTCCTACAAGGCACCTCTGGGTGAGCAGGACCAAGCCTCAGACTCCATTCGCAAAGACTTCAAGCTGGGAAACCCCACCAGGGCATGCTCTCTGTGGGAACAGGCACTGGCCCAGAAGGCCACAACTTCAGAGGGAGCTGTCCAAGCCCAGACCTGAGAGAAGGGGTAGCTCCTTAGGTCATGGCCCCAGGGAAAAGGGGCTTCCAACTCCCCCTGACACTGCCTAGAACCTCTCTCTGTGTGCAGTCCAGCCTTGGGCAGGACCTCCTGTGAGCTGTGGCCTCATGGCCCTGCCTGAGCTGGCTCTCTGCTGCTCCACTCCAGGCAAGTGACCCTGGCCTCCCCAGCTCTCCAGGGCACCCAGCCGTGGCACCATTTCCTGTGCCTTTTCCTGTTGGCATTTCTGGTGCCCAGCTGGTTGGCTTCCCTGCTGCCTGTGCCTCTGGAGCTCACCCAGGCCACCCCAAGCCCCTCCCAGCTCAGCTGCCCTGCCCCTTGCCCCACAAAGGGGCCTTAACCCACATTTACATTTACTTGTCTGGGCTTCCCTTACCAACATCCCACAAACTCCAGCTCCGCGGAGGTAGGGAGGCACCAGCTCTATTGCTGCCTCTCCTGCCAAGCACAGCTCTGGCTCTGGACTGGGCTCCCTCTGGCAGAGTCAGGAGCCAGGGAAGGGAAACCTGCTGTTTCCTCACAGGAAATGTGCTGTGCTCTTCTGTGGAGCCCACTGACAGGTGAGGGGAGGCTCTTCCAGGCCGCAGAGGCTCTGCAGGGTCCGGTCTCGGCTCTATCCTCACAGCTGAGCACCATTACAAGAACAAGAGCACAAGTGCTGAGAAGGACCCATCTTTGCAGGGGAAAAAACACAAGGCAGAGGAGGTGGACTTTAATGCCGCTCAAGTAGTTCATGTCCAAAGGTTTTTCTTTTTTTAAGAATAAAAGACTGATTTTTACTTTTTACTTTTTAAAGACTACCCCCTCAAGATTTCAGTACAAGATAAAAGGAGGGTAACAATAGTTAACATACAGAGTATTGTTATCTTTAAGTTAGTTACTTAGAGCTCAAGATATCTATCGGCATTTAATCATCCAATATTAGCATAAAACAATTTTATTAGTGTTGCATGCTGAGTCTGGGGCCCGTGCAAGGCCGCCCCTGCCCTGCCTTTGGAGCCAGCTATGCTCTGTCACAGCTGGAAACCCTAGGCTGGACCGCTGGGCCCCAGGGCAGGGCAGACCTGCCGAGGACCACAGGCGCCTGGGGACACTGCAGTCCCCTCGATGCCACCCCTCATCCTGTTCTGGCAAGATGCTCAGCGCTTCCTCCCAGCCCACCACAGAGGCCACTGCTGCGCCCCAAGTGCCCACTGCCCGCCACCCAGCGTCCTTGACCAGGTGC
>PVKA01022465.1:26217-37178 GCA_004027165.1 Ctenomys sociabilis | reverse complement strand
ACAGATGCCATCTGGGATTGTGCTTCCGGAGTCAGGGAAAGGCTAATGCTGCAGAGCCAGGCGGGCACTAGTGTGTGGGGACAGGAGCCCAGCCGCAGACACCCAGAGTGTGATCACAGCAGTGCCATCCAGCAGGCAGCGGGGAGTGAACTAGCACCCCAGGTGAGAGCCGAACTCCAGCCTCGATAAGGTGTTGTAACTAGCTCTCAAGTTCAGGCCAGCAGAAATGGGACCACATGGGTGAGTGCCGCAGGAGAGAAGCTGCAGGTCCTGCCAGGAGATTTACTCAATGAGGGGGTGCTGGTGACTATAAAGGAGCTGGGGGAGGGCAGGAGGCAATGGTGAGTGGGGAGAGAACTAGAGACCACTGCCTCCCAACCACAGTACCCGCCCCCACTCCAGCCAGACAAGCCTTAAATGTGTCTCAGGATAAAAATCTTCCCATTAGACACAGGGCACAGTTACACACGCTTGACCTCCCAGCATTTGAGAGGCAGAGGCAGGAGCATCTCTGTGAGTTTCAGGCCAGCCTGTGATACACAGTGAGTTCAAGACCAGCCTGAACATCATAGCAAGACCCTGTCTCAGAAAAGAAAAAAAAAAAAAAGACTAAAAGAAACAGAGGCTTCCTTTGGAGTTAAAGCAGGGTGAGGACAGATGAGCTCTGAGTCCAGTTTTAATAATACGATTAACCCGTCATGGCCTCAAGCCTCTGTTCAAGTTCGCAAGTGATCGAACAACATCATTTGTAGTGTAGCAACTATGTGAGCCTTGCCATTTACTTCTAGGTCCAGGCCTCATGAGTCTGTGTGTCCAGTCAGGTCTCTGCCCCAAGCGCTGACTCCCTCTGTACATGTCCTGCTCACAGCACAAATCAACAGAACCAGAACCATCCCCCAAACACACTGTACACCCAGAAAAATGGAATTCTGTTCATCAGACCAGTACGGGTCGGTCCTTCAGCTGCTCAGAGGCACAGGCCCCATGCTGAACTGCTTACGAAACAGTATTTATCACCCCAAGAATCTCCACCCCCTCGTACATGTATTCCTTCTCTAAGCAGATACAGGTCTACCTTCCTAATCAAAAACACACGAGCTTTCTCTTTTTTCTCTCCCTAAATTAAAATGATATATTTTATAATGAACAAATTAGCCACCCTTCACATATTATTGGGGTACTTAGCTAACTCACTAACCTGTGTTAGATGGGGTCACCCTGGGCCAAATGCCAGCTTTTAAGAAGCAAAAACCAAGCAGTCTGCCTGTTACTCAGTAGTGGCCCCAAAATACAAAAGCAGCGATACTAGGAATTTTATTACAGTCTGCTTGTCACAACTATGATTGTTAGTCTAATTGGTACTTGCTGTTTAGCGCCCCCCAAAAAAAAAAAAAATTCCCACCAGGAATGGTGTCACACACCTCCAATTTCTACACTCAGGAGGCTGAGGCAAGAACACAGTGAATTGGAGGCCAGCCTGAACTCCATAGTAAGTGCCTATCTCAAAAAAGTAAAAAATAAAAAATCCCCTTTAAACTTTAGACATATGGTAGTGTCCTACTTATCTGAGAGGGATGCATTCCAAGACACCAAATGGATCCCTGAAACACTGAGTAGTACAAATTCTAGATATACTATTGCTTTCATATCCGTGATAAAGTTTAGTTTGTATTAGGCAGCTTAGGAGATTAACAACAATATCTAAGTCACAATTACAGTGTACCATAGTAAAAGTTCCAGCAGCACCGCTCCTGTGTCTCAGAACAATACTAAGTAAAACAAACGTTGCTGGAACACGCATCCGCGGGGCCACAGCAGTCAGCCTGCCCACTGGTCGGCGCTAGGAGGCTACCGGCTGGGCGGCGCGTGCAGTGCGCGCGCATCCGACAAAGGGACGAGCTGTGCCCTAGGCAGGCCTGCACCGCCTGTTCGGAAAGGCCACAGTTTAAAACTCATGGATTACTTATTTCTGGAATTTTCTATTTAATATTTTTAGATCTCAGTTGGTCATGAGAAACTGAAACCACCAAAAGTGAAACCAAAGAGGCGAATAACTACCCAGCAACCATCTCCTGGATGCCCCGGATGCCCAGGTGCTTCGGGCACAGCATGATCAAAATCGAGTTCCCCTCAAAGAAAAAATAATACAAATTCCTCCCCGGGGTCCGCTGCCACCACCGACCACCCCAGATGGAACCTCCATCACCTCCTCTCCTCCACACCCCAAAGGCAACACCACGCCCAGACTCACCCAGGGACTTCCTGCCCTTCAACACAGCCCGGCTCAGGCCACCATCTTTCCTTCACTGTCTTTGTGGAAACAGCCCTGACCTTCGGAAGCAAGGAAACAGGCTGGCGCGTCGCAGCTGGCTGAGAGCCCTCCCGACATCTGCACGTGCATACTGCACGGGGGGGGTTGTCCCTTATAAGGTCTCACGTAGAATATTTTCCGTCAGACCTTTTTTGAACTTAGATGCCAAGTTTCCTAAAAAATCCTAAGAGTTTTTAATGTGACTAAAACATTTCAATAAACAAAAAATAATAATAATAAAGAATAAAGGGTCAGTAATCCCAGCTAGATTTTATGTTCCCTCTGCTATACTGAAATAATACGAGAAACTAACAGCCTACCAAATACAATGTTCATACAAAAGCCCTTCATTTCCTTACACATTACCTACCAGATACCTTCAACTTGTTCTCTGAAATTTCTCCTAAATTCAGTCACTGGTCTCCATCTCCAACTGAGATTTTTATCACATGCTTAAGTCATGATTATAGAAAAGCAGTTTTTCCCTCATCTTATATTTGCTAATGACATTTTCATCCATAACTAATTTAATCCTATACAAGTCATTTTCCAATTTGTTCAGGCCAATTTGAGTTCTTTCGTATGTTATAGTATCAGAAACACCATGAAATCTGAAAATTTGATGAGCTATGTTCTCAATTTTTAATCAGGTTACTCATAGACACATTAAACGCAACTAGTCCCCATGCACTGTTGCTACTTATCTGGACATTTTCCAGCTATGGGGATGATGACAAATGTCCTATAGGTGTGACATTCACTTACCATTCAGGTACCAAGACAAAGGTCAAGAGAAAGTGCCAACTTACAAGAATTAAGATGAACACAACTAGTACTGTCCTGTCGTTTGCTGGTCTTTGAACATGCAGAAGGCAGTTCAACTGGTCTAACGTGATTTAATGCATAGGAAGCCCCGTTGGTTCTACATCCCCTGTAAATGATAGAAAATGATTTGTGCATGGTTCTGATATCACTTCGTGGATGTGTGGTTAGCCTGACTTGTCTCTTGTTTCCACAGTCAACCTCTCTTGGCTCTGTTTTTGAAACTAGTCATAATACTTAAATTTTAATTCTCAGGGACATCTCTTTACCTCCATAACTGAAATGAATAATAAGGACATCTCACCATCTCGGCATCCCCCACCATCCCCTCTGTACTTGGCATGCCTTCCTAATCCAAATAATTCCCATTCTTCAAAGCATCTCTTAACTCTTTTTCTATTTTGACTCCCTTTTCTCCCATCAAAACTGGGAACTGGTCCAGGCCCTTCGCACCTGATATCTCTTATAAAGAGTGAATTGAGTAAGACATTAAAAGCCTCTGCCTTTTTGCCAGCTTCTGTTATCAGTTTTCCCAGGCTGTCCATCAGGGACCCATGCCAAGCAACTGGTGAAATTATATTACAACAAAGTCTTATTGAACTTGCAATAACTAGCCCATATGCACAGGGTCCAAAGAGGACTCACTGCATATTCTCTCTGATGTGGGAAAGCTTATGACAAGAAAATAATCAAAAATATATAGGTGGCTTTTTTCAACATGTTGCATTTTGATTTGGGCTCTTGGCTTCTTGGGCACCTATCTCGAGAAAGAGAGCATGAGAAGAATGTGTTAAGAGCACTCTGCTAATTCAGAACTGAGGCCATCCCTCTTTATTATTTTCATGTAACTAAATGAAGATTCTTCAAGACTGGATCTCTTCAAAAGATCAAACAAATGCAGCACATACTTCCCTAGGGATGGACATCAGGGATTGATCTTCTAAATAGCTGTCAACCACCTTGAAAAAGACAGGAAAAATCACTTACCCACCTCCTAGAGGAAAAGCCCCTGTTCTGTATTCATGCCCACTTGCTATGTGTCTTGCTTCCGCATTTTATTCCAACTTAATCAATTTTACCTGAGCAATTATACTTGTAATCTTATTGGTTGACTATGGTTTTGTCCACCACATGCTGACTTAGTGAGTTCCCATTTTTTCCCCACCTTAAACATGCCTCACTATATGGTTTTGCTCTATAAAAATCTATAGAAAAGACAAGATCCTTGGCAACCCACTTGGGTCCCCTTCTGTCACTCTCTCAGACAGAAGCTTTCTTTCCTCCAAAAAATACCTTCTGCTCTTAAAAAAAAAAGATTGGAGCTCTTTCCACATAGTGGGTCTCACTTGGTGATCTGAAAGGGAAGTATTTTATACAGACCCTGGATAGTGGTGCCAGGGTCTACTGATCCAGAAGTAGTTGAACCATGAGTTGAACCAGAGGACTATGAGCCAAATGAACCTTCAGAGTTGGAAACATAAGCAATGGGAAAAGGAGGGGCCTCCTGCTCTCTTTCAGCTGCTTCTGCACCCTCCTACTTTTAAAAAGCACATAAGGAATCAGAGGCTGAAAGCCAAGTTCCTCATCCTCTCTACAAGCACTGGAAAAAATCCATCAGTATTTATCCAGCTGCTAAACCCAGACAAATGGAAGAACATTTCCAAATCACTACTCCTGCCAACAAGCTGAAACTGGAGGAAGAATGTAAACTAGACAAGGTCAAAGTGTCTAAAGTGCTTCCTTCAAGATTAAGAGAGTTGTTAGAATCAAGAAAGACAAGGACATGCAGGGTCTCCTTCACTACTGTATACACAAATCTCTGTCTTGATCAAATATATCTAAGTTCACCCACTGGAAGAGAGCAGAAATATTTTTTCCTGAAAAATCTACTGCTTTCTAAAGAAACCAATAAACTTCTTATGAAAATCTTGTATACAAATGTCCTAGACCTGCTTCTGAAGACATCATTGAATGTACTTTTCACACTCTGAGTCACATTAAAGTACCCCTGACCTCCTTTTATGTACAGATAATTTTTTTCTTAGAAGGAGGAAACACTGTCAGTTTTGTGAATGACTGGTTTCCATTGCAGGCTTTCTAAGAAAATTATATACAGGGCTGGCCTGATAGCTCAGCAGACTAAAGCGCCTGCTTAGGCAGAGCACAGCTGCTGGGGTTCAATCATGTTGACATAAGATCACAAAGGAAGGTCACCACTTGGCTTCTATGCCTCACATCACTGAGAGTCAATTTCACTAACCTGGATTGATCACCAGAGGAATGGGAATCCTTCAGAGAAACTAAAATTCTCCCCCATTAACAGTTCCTGAGTGGCACCAAAGAAAAGTCTAGGGCCAACTGATAGAACCCACTAGAATCTGACTCTGAAAGCGTTCCCTGGAGGCCCATGTGTTAATGGCTCGGTCTTCAACTTGACGCTTTTGGAAGGACTTTTTTAATATGAAACCAACTAAAAGGAGGCTAGACCCACGGTGTGTAGCCCTGTCAGGGACCGTGGGGCTCAGTGCCTCCGCCTGGGTCTCCACCACGGAGCCAGCAGCTTTGCGCCATTGCTCTCCCCTCAGCACCAATGTTCTGCCCGGCTGCAGGTAAGGAGCCAAGCAGCCACTTGCTAAAACCTTTGATATCATGAGCAAAATGAAACTTTCCTCTTTCTTGATTGATTTTTTTTCAGGTATTTTTCCCAGCAATGGAAAACAGGCATGGAACTACATTCAAGGCTCCCTCTGATTAGACTGATCCAAAGTGTGGGAGTTCTCCTGATGAATATTAATGTGCCCAAAGTCAGGCACTGCAAAACACCGTGGTGTGCGGATTCCTGCCTGTCATTCAGGACTTGCCGCAATGGGAAGGACTGCGAATGTAAACTGGTACAACCAGTATGGAAATCAGAGTAGAGATTTCTCAAAATGCTGAAATTCCATTCAACAATTACTCCCTTTGTAAGTGCCTGCTGGAAAGTTACAGATGTCACAGTACAGCAATCCATGCAGAAGCAGCCTGTGTGTCCACCAGCACATGAACAAATGGAGAGAATGTGGTGCTCACATACAAGGAGCACTGCTCAGCTCAACAGCATCAATCTGAGTCATCTGCAAGAAAATGGATACACCTTGAGACCACAGTGTTAAGTGAAATGAATCAGACACACAAGCTGAAAACATCACATGGATTCCCAAACATGAGAAAACCGAATTATAAAGGGCAAAATAAAGCTAGATAATAGGAAATAGACAGATTCTTCTCAAATGGGAAAGGAATCAAGATGACGGAGGGGGAGAGGATGAAAAAAAGAAATGAAGAGGTGTTATGTCTGTACCATTCCACAGAAGGAATGTAAGCAGTATGCTTACAACTACAAACGTGTGCTAATGAAAATATAATTAAAGAATTAATTTTTTTTTTTTTTTTTGTCTTTTTGAGACAGGGTCTCACTATGCAGTTCAGGCTGGCCTTAAGCTCACTTCGTAGCTCAGGCTGGTCTCAAACTCACATCAATTCTCCTGCCTCAGCCTCCTGAGTGCTGGGATTACAGGCATGTGCCACCATGCCTGGCAATTAATTAATTTAAAAGGTAAAATAAAATCCCATCCCAGAGCCTCATCTCATCCTAGCCATTTTAGAACTCCAAGGCAGGGCTCTCTCGCCTACTCCCAGGGTACTCACACTCCAGAGGGCCCTGAAGGATGGGCCTCACCAGCATCTATGCAGTGTGGGGGAACAAGACAGAGACCTTGAGGCCTTGTATTAATGCAGCTGGGGACTTCCTGCCTGAGAACAGCAGGTAAAGAGTGAGCGCAGAGAATGCACAAGCACAGGTGCAAGGACTGACTACAAATTCTTTTACAGTCAGAAACTTTCCTAACTCTAAATAATAAACTTTTGGAAAACACTGAATTGAAGATGTGAAACTATAACATTAGCAAAATTCTACCCCCTAAAATGAAATCACTGGCCTGCCGTTCAAAATGGTAAACTTAGAGGTTCTGAGACCAATCAGATCATTTAGGGAATGATTTTAAAGTATGTGTGGTCCAAATAAGAACAATATTTTTTTTTTAAATTCACATATTCTGTGCATTAATTCACTTTGGGGCTGAATTTAGAGAACTCTGGCTCAAAGACGACACCTCGTGCTGCTTGTCTCCTGGTCCCTGATTAGCTTCATTCTACCACGCAGAAGGAGCCTGTTCACCTGAGCTTTCTGAGGGAACAACATAAAGACCAGGTTTCTCTTTCCCAGGGCTCCCTTCCCGTGAGCTTCCCAGAACAGCACGCAGAAGAGGAAAGGTCACCACTAATCCACTAGCCAAATTGCCAAAGTCATTTCGCTTTGGTAGGCTGCGCTTTCCCATCAGGAACGTGGAGAGCTCCGAGCAGATTATCTGGGTCTCATATCCCAGATGGAACATTACTCATAATGGCAAGGCTGTGCTTTTCACTCTAAATAGGATAACCTCATAGCGTTTCTCCCAAAGAGAAGTATAACTTAAAATAATCCTATTTGTGGTGCTACAATAAACACATGAGTGCAGAGGTCGCTCTAACTTACTGATTTCATTTCCTTTCATTAAAGACCTGTAGAGGAATTGCTGCAATATATGAGAGTTCTGTTCTCAGATTTTTGAGGAAATGCCACACTGTTCTCCACGATTATACCAATTTCCATCGCTACCATCAGAGTTTCAGGTTCTGTTTTCTCCACATTCATGTCAACCCTTGTTTTCTTTTAATTTTTGACAGTAGTTATTCTAACTGGAGTAAAGTACTCCTTCATTGTGGTTTTGATTTGTATTTGCCTGATGGTGGGTGATACTGACCATTTTTCATCTATCTGTTAAGCATTCATGTGTCTCCTTTTGGAAAATGTCTATTCATTGTAGCTGAGATGTGGATCAACCTAAATGTCCATCAGCAAATAAGCAGATAAGAAAATGTGACACCAGAACACAAGGAAATACTATTCAGCCATAAAACAATAAAATCTCATCCTTCACAGAAATGTACATAAGCCTGGAAGACATTTTGTAAAGTGAAATAAATCAGGTACAGAAAGATAAATACTTCATCATCTCATTCACAACATGAGGAATCTAAAAAAGTTGTGTTCATAGAAGTAGAAAATAAAATTATAGTTACCAGTAACTAAGGAGAAAAGAGGAGAGAGGAAGATTGGTCAGTAGATTAGAATACAATTAGGATGAATAAGTTCTAGTGTTCTTTGGTCTACTAACACAACTAAAGTTAACAATAACGTATTATTTCAGAACAGCATCAAGGATGTGACGGTGTACACACTCTGAGAACCTGAGGCAGGAGGATCTAAAGCTTGAGCCCAGCATGGGCAACTCAGAGACTGATATCTGGCTTTAAAATTTAAAAATAAATAAATAAATGGCTGGGGATATGGCTCAGTGCAAAAGCTTTAGATTTAACTGCCAAACAGAACAGCTAGCAGAAGGTCTTTGAGTACTGTCATCATAAAGCAACAATTTGTCACTGTTTTTGTTGTTGTTTTGGAATGCTGGGAATCAAAACTGGGGTCTTACATATGCTAGGCTAGGATTCTATCACTGAGCTTCACTCCCAGCACAAAAAAGAATAAAGGTTTAAAGTGATGGACAGAGGTTGGGGAGATAGCGTAATGGTCTGAGTGCCTGCCTACCAAGCTCAAGCCATGAGTATGATCCCTGTTACCGCATGTTGTACTGACCCGAGGCACTCCACACTGGCCCCAAAACCAAGCATGGTGGGGAGATTGAGACAGGAAGATCACTATGAGTCCGAGGTGCACCCCAAGACCCTGTACCAAACAAATAAATAAATAACATGGACTTTTGAAAATAAAATAAAATGACAGGTAAAATGTTCCTAATTTTAAAATTATGCAGCGGACTCCTGTCCTGGAGCATCACATCGTGTCACAGCAATATGCACAACGCAGTGTCAACCAAAACAAACAAACCAGGAATTAAAGTACTTAAAAAAAATACATAATTCAAGAAAAGAAGGGTTGTATATTAATGTTATGTTTTATTTCTCTGCTCACTGACATACGCTATTGAACACTCGCAAGTTGAAGGAAAGGCTTATCTCAGCTCACAGTGCACACGGCTTTCAGTGCGTAGTCAGATGGCTCCAAGGCAGAGGGGAATGGCAGGGCACAAGTGGCTCACGACGTGGCAGGCAGAAGGCAGCAAGCAGAACGCCTGTCTTTCCCTTTGGTCCCATCCAAGCTACAACTTCTTTGGGTGGCATCACCCACCCAATGTGGGGCGTCTGTCACCAGTAAATCCCTTCAGCCATACCAAAAACTATGCTAATTTTAATCAGTAGACCAATTTTATACCACACACCCTTAATCTGCCATCACGAACTGTAGATCTAGCCAGCTCCGGAAAACACCACGTATGAGGGCGTGAGGCCTTAGGGACATCTAGAACATTCATAACTGTGAAGACAAGGAAGATGAATGGATTGGACTTCCACAGCAATGTAATTTTCTCCTGCCCTCTGCCCACTTCATCTAGCTCTTTCTCTCCTCCCTCACCCTCCATCAGCCAATTCCTCTCTATAGAACTGGTCATAACATAACTTGTATATAAAATTTAATTCTCAAAAAAAAAAAAAACTTATCCAAGGGAAATATCTTAAATAAGCATGAAAAAGTTATTTAGAAGCTCTTTTTTTTTTTTTAAATCCATATCAATCCCTGGTTCTACCAAAAAAAAAAAAAATGTTCTTAATTTATCTTTGTATAAACAGAATATTTATACAAAGTTTTAGCACTGCTTGGATTTGAGCATGCATGCGTTTTTAACAGAGACTTGGGAGAGAGACTTCCAGGATGATGATAGTGATCAGCAGAGAATGAACATGTCTGAGAGCTGGTGTCCAGACTCTAGTCTATAGCAACGTAAGGAAGAGAAGGAGGAAGTGAGTCACTAAGACACAGGAAGGACCTCAAGGGAGAACTGCAGCCCATAAGGAGAGCAAAGAAAGAACCTTCAGTGAAGGAGGTGGCAGGCAGCGCTTTCTCCCTAAGCTGGGTTTCTGTGTAGGAGGGACAGCTCAAACCTACAGAGGCACAGAGACCACTGGTGACCCTGGAGGGTTCTGTGGAGAACTACATGAGGGAAACAGAGCTGGGGGTGCAGTGGGCTGCAGAAACTGGCGAGTTACTTGGGTTCAAACATCCCCCAGGAGAGGCCAAGGGACCAGTAGCCATCTTGGTGAGGGGCCAATTGAGCTCAGACGCAGAATAGCTGCAGGCCAGCTCCACCTACTGGCTCCCAGAGCAGCTCCAGCTACTGGCTTGAGTGAGGCTACTGAGCGCAAGTCGGCAGAAGGTCAGGGAGCAGAGTTCAAGTCAGCAAGAGGTACGCAGAGTACTATACACTGAACAAATCTGGTTCCAGTCTCACATCAAGAAACAAGCCTAAACTTCAGAAGAACTGAAGGTACAGGCTTGCTGGGATTATCCATTTCCCATCTACAGTAAAGCTACCGCTGGCTTCCTGGGATCAACTCAAAGATCTGGACTCTTATCTGTCCACATTGTCTACCAGTGACAACAGAGATGCACATTGAAGTGGACATTTTTGTCCTTAATTTCTTTTATTTTTCTGTTTATCTTTTGTTTTGCCTTTTCTTGATTTGTTGTTTATATATGAGTGTAAAAATGGTTTATATTTCCTTTATTATTGTTCTGCTGTTGTTTTAAATTTTCCTTTTTTTTTTCTCTCCTATCTTCACCAGTTTCCTCAGAGTTTGAGTAATCTTCCTTTGTCATCCAGCCTTGCTTCTA
>PVKA01022465.1:0-26117 GCA_004027165.1 Ctenomys sociabilis | reverse complement strand
GATTTCTGCTTCATTTTTAGATTTTGTTATATACCCTCAAGTCCAGTTCATATAGCTGAACGTGGAAAAATGAAGTTACCATAGTTTGTCATTTTCTAGGCTGCATTTGATGCTATTATTATTGCTGATTGCACCACTCAGGCAAAATGACATAACTGTTCTAATCAGTTCCTCTTTCTGCAAAGACTGAGATTGCCTAAGTTTTATAAACAATATTATGGGTCAGTGCCAAAGAGCCAGGAGCTGAGCCAAGGAGGTAGCAACTTCTCATTCCCAATATATTGAAGTGGCAGAGCTTTTCCTTCCTTTTTTGGCCTGTGACTGCCAGGCAGACACTTATGCCACTGAGCTATATCTCTGACCCTGAAGCAGGATCTCATAACAGACTCAAAACCAAAGAGCCAGCTATACCTGGAAGACATCTCTAAGAAGCAGTCACTTCCCAAAGGTCCTAAATAATAGCAATAATGCTGGTGAGATAGCTCAGTGAACTGAAGTGCCTGCTTCGGCAGAGTGCAGCGGCCAGGGTTTGATCCCCAGCATGCTGTGCCAGCCCCGTCCCCAGGGCACGCTGAGATGGCAATTGAGACTGGGCACGGTGATGTGCACCTGCAATCCCAGCACTTGGGAGGCTGAAAACAGGAGGCTCACTACCAGTCTGGTCACCATAGTGAGACCCTGTAGATCCTGTACTAAATACAAAAAAAAAAAAAAAAAAAAAAAAAAAAAAAAACTAGAAAGCAGGAAGACATGTAAACAAGACGCAGTTCTAGACTTCCAGCTTAGCAAAAGCAAACCCAGGGACAACGATATGGAGCAATTTGAAAGCCACCCACCTGGGTTCTTTGAAGTGATAACAGCACAAGTAATAAAGCAGATGAATAAGGCTCTAGAAATAAAATCATAAATAATTTCTCAGATAGCTACAGATATAGTGACCATAATGAAAAAGATGTTTAGTTACTCTAGAGCAGACACAAACCTTAAAAAAAGAAAATAGAAGCTAAAAAAAAAAATGACAAAAACCATGAACACTCAACACAGGAAAGAGATGGATCCATGAAACACATTCAAATAGATATCTACAAGATTAAAAATTCCAGGGAAACTAATGCAGCAAAATGAGCCAAGGTGAGGACAGGTTTGTGGTTAGTGATCTGGAAAAAAAATTCCTTAAAAAATAGCAAGGAAGCATGAAATATCAATCCAGCAGCTGCTAAATGATTCAAAGAAGAATAAAGTAAGACTGGTCAAACTCCATGAAAAAGCAAGAGATAGTGTAAACAAAATTAAAAAATTGCTTACAGAAGTAATGACAGGAAACTTCCCAAGTAGGGGTGGGGGGGAACTGACATACAAATAAATGAGGCATATATAATTCCAATTAGCCATGACCAAAAAAAACTACACTGAGGCATATAATAATCAAGATTCCAGGAATTCGACACAACAACAGAACATTAAAAGCTGTTAAAGAAAAGAAACAGATCACCTACAGCGGAAAGCCCATCAAAATCACAGCAGACTTCTCAGCACAAACTCTTGAGTCAAGGACAGCGTGGAGTGAAATATTTCAAGCCCTAAAAGCAAACAACCTCCAACCCAGATTGATGAATTTGACAAAAGTATCTTTCAAAATTGATGGAGAAATAAGATACTACTTTCACGACAAAGACCACCTGAGGAAATGCATGACCATCCAGCCAGCACTCAAAAATATTCTGACAACATTCCAGAAAGAGGGAATAGCAAGGGCTGCAACTCCATGAACTCCAACAGAATGAATCCACTGGCAAGGCAAGTGATTAAACAGAGGAGGAGAAAAGAAAATGAACAAGAAGGAAAGAACATGACAGCCAATATATTTAGTTATAACCATCAATGTCAATGGTCTCAATTCACCAGCCAAAGAAATAGTCAAGAAGCAAAACACAACAATATGCTGCACAGAAGACATACATTTAATTCAAAAAGAAATTCATAGACTAAAAGTCAAAGGATGGAAAACAATGTCCCATGCAGAGCAGAATCAGCCATTCTATTTGTAGACAAAGTAGATTTCAAGCTATTACTGGTTAGGAGAGACAAGGATGGTCACTATAGTCTTGTAAAGGGAACAATTTAAGAGGAAGAGATAATAATTATAAAGATATACACAACAAATACCAGTGTACCCAACTATATAAGACAAATATTAACATATGTGAAAAATCAAATATGCACTAATGCAATTATAATGGGGGGCCTCGATACCCCACTGTCACAAAGGCAAAAAATTAACAATGATTCAAGTTTATCTCTCTGTATGG
This sequence comes from Ctenomys sociabilis, assembly GCA_004027165.1. NCBI lineage: Eukaryota > Metazoa > Chordata > Mammalia > Rodentia > Ctenomyidae > Ctenomys > Ctenomys sociabilis. Next base: position 23,808 of record PVKA01022465.1, on the reverse strand, counting down.
AAGTGCACTTCACTGAGTGTAACTACCACATTTTCCTTACCTATTCATCTCTGATGAACATATAGGCAGCTTCTAAGATTTAGCTATGAATAGTGCTGCTAAAAACACAAGTATGCATGTATCTTCATAATCTGACATCTTTAACTCTTCCAAGAAAACACCTTGCAGAGGAATAGCTAAATCAAATGGAGTTTCTAAATCTGCTGTTTGTGGAATCTCCATTCTGATTTTCGTAGTGATTGCAGTAGTTCATATCCAGCTCATATTTTACTTACATCCACTTGTCGCTGTCCGAATGCCTCAGCTACCACTCCTTTGGAAATTTTTGCCCACCTTCCTCATTCTTATTTCCAAATGAAATCCGTAATAATTGCTTGTTGTATTTTAGCAAATACAATGAGATCATAATACACTGTATCCTTTTGGCTCCCTACAGCAATAAGCTGACCTCAGTTTCCACTCAGCTAAGTGACTCAGGCTTTGTACCACCAGCTCTGGGCCCTGCCTGGGCTATGCCATTGTCAACAAAAAAATTTCCAGACAAGTTTCCATGGCAAGCAACAAAAACAAATGAAAAAATATAAACAGAAAAGATAAGGCTGGGTCAATCTGATGCAATGAGAAGGGAAGCTGCCCAAGAGCCACTACAGTACTTCAGTCTCAACACCTGAACTCTTGGCATCTCCCCAGAACAGGCAAGCACTGCCCAGTGAGAGGTGATGCAAAGCTTTCCTCTGGACAGAGACTCTGAGGTACAGGGAATCACCCTCCCCATCCACATGCTCTGCTTTAGTCACTGCCCCACATAAAATGAACATTTATTATCATCCTTTCTTGCCTTCTGTTACCCTGGGAACTGCAATGATCTAAATGTAAACAATTGTTGCCAAAGACAGAAGTCAGTAAGGATCAATCATCTGCAGAGATGTGGAGTGACAACAATCAGAACACAAGCTGCGAGTCCCTCTCACACACACCCTCACTTCCCACATACTCATGTTCATTCATATAGACACACATGTCCATACACACAGTTAGGCTTGGTGGTGCACACTTGCAATCCAAACATTCACGAGGCTAAGGCAGGACTACTGTGTTGAGTTTGAGGCTAGCCTAGACCACATAGTGAGACCATGATGAGAAAAAACAAAAATAAACACATACACTCACACACAAACACTCAGTCTTTCTCTCTCTCTCACTCTCACACACACACACACAGGGCAGATATGAAAGGGGATATTTTCATTCACTCACACAACAAAGACAGGACTGTAACTTTCTGCTCTTTATAGTCTTACAACTGCTCTAGGCACACAGCAGGCAATCAATAAATGCTCCTTGGATGAAAATATCGTATCAAATCCAGGGTCAGAGACCTCATTGATGATTAATCATTATGCAAATAAAGCTGCACCTTTTCACACAAAGGCACTGTGGGTAAATTTTCCTGCCCTCCTCAGTAATAAGAAGCCTTTCTGAACATCTTAATGCTAGTATGACAATAATTTCTCATTTCTCAATTTCCTCACTCTCTTATGAATTCCTCCTTTCCCAATTGATTCATGAAAATGAATTAAGGTCAATCAGAGTCCTTCAAGAGGTTACAAGAAAACGTAAATATTCTACAGTATGCACATGTCATCATAATTTGAATGTATGTGGAAAAACAGTATCAAATAGAATCCCCACAGGCTGCTTCCTCCCCAGCCTCCAGTGCAGGTTAAGCCTTGGATCGTCATTTTGCTTATAGCCACTGCCTTTGCAAAGAAGTCAAAGTGAAACAAATCTGCCTTTTTGGTAAACACATCATATACACAGCCCATTACCCTGCACAAGCCTACTGAGTAAATTACCAAGCTAAAAGTCGTGGGTTGGAGTCAGTAACTCTGACTGCTCTCTGTGCAACCTCTAACATGCCTGGCTCCCCACCACCACCACCCTGGGCAGCTCCCTCCTCTTCCATCCCCTCCTCCATCGCCTGGCCCCAGTTTGGTGCCAGCCTGCGTTCTGTCCCTTCACACCAGCCTGCCATTGCTATTCCTACCATCTGGAGTCGGTTTGCACTATCTCCGTCTCATCAATTCTCCATCTATTTTAAAATATCATCTGAAAACATATGTTCCCCACCACCACCACCCCTTTCAATTTCCTCTCTGCTTTTATTTATTTCATCCTCTGACTTCCTTTTTCTCTAAAAGCTCATCTGATTCACTTCAGAAAACTGCTCTACAAAGGGTGGATAGGAAAGATCTTAACCTCTCCGATCTGAAATATCTCTCAGGAGTGGTCAGCACATGTGCCAACATTCTCTCCCTGAAGAGGAAGGAAAGGTGAACCCGGGGACCAAGATGATGCTGACATTGAAGTCCTCTCCTGGCTTTAAGACTACCATGGCCAGCAGAGAGGCGTCCAGAAACGAGACCTTAACTGCTTTAGAGAACAGGGTATCTCCAAGGTCATTTTAAACACTCACAACTGAATTACAAATTGTTTAGCCCACTTTTAGAGATACCTAGAAAAAATTTAAAAACTACCTTCAATCCCATTTCCCTTCACAACATGCCCAATATGCTTGACCAGAAAGGAGATGAAATAAAAAGAATCTAACAAAAGCTCCAAAAGAAAGGAAAAATGTGCTTCGGCACCAAGCTGGTCAAAAACTTGAATTTCCAGACGGTGGCTATCTCCTCTGATCAACTCTTCACTTTCCCTAATTAACCTCCACTGCTGTGATTACAGCCTTTTAATTCTCCTGGGGAACATTTGTTAATCATGCGTGGAATGCGTGTTTCTCAACCCTCACCACCATGAGCAGCTGTTTTTCTGCTCAGTACTGCTGAGTGCATTTCTTTCATCCGACTTGCCTTTATTTCCCCTCAGCACAGTGAAGAAGCTGAAAAATGAGGATCTCACTCTCCAACTCCCCTCTATTGTCAGTTCAGCGGCTGTTGCAGTGGTTAAGAGCTGGAAGAATCAATGTTGCTAAGCAACCCTTTTGCACCCGGTGCAAAAGATGAAGAGTGTCTTGCAGGGCTCTGAGGACCAGACAGCTGGCTCCCATGAACTCGGAGGGGCCGACCTCCGTGCAGCCAGAGGAATGTAGATTCTATGAGCCCAGGCATAGGAAGGAAACTTCCTACAGTTTCTTCTTTTCCCTTGATGATTTCTAATTTTCTCCAAAAAGAAATTTAAACTAATGGGCAAAGAAGTAGACAGCAAACTCCTAAATCAGTTTCCTCAACTGGTCTTTCTAGAAAATCCCTGGTTGACCAGGGCTGCTTCATTATATACCTTTCCTTGACTCAGTTTCCTCCCAGTGAAAATAATAACTGTCTGCTTCACAAACTTGCTGTAACCCAAGTGTCCCTAGCGGCACTTCTTGTTGTTTAATCAAGGATTCCATTCCCACACATTGACTTCTATAGAAACATTTTGTAGCTTTCTGGAAATATAATAACTTTAGAGAAGGGAGGGTCATCTTCTTCATTTAGAAGATAGAAACAGAAATAGGGAACCAGCAGGGAGGTAAAGATGGAGTCTGTTCTCTGGCCACAGGACTCAGGCTGTTCTCTCCCGTGTCACTTCCTGAGGCAAGAGATGAATGACATTACAATAACACCAATTTTCATGAACTCAGCCAACTGGACAACTGAAAGAGCTGGGGTATCCAGATCCCCTCCTGAAGCTAAGACTACTGTTCAACCCCAAGTCTCTATTCTCCATTCTTCCAAGATAAAGCTTCAGGTTCCACTTACAGAAAGTTAATATGGCCCACTAATAGCACTGATTGAAACAACTCCCACAGAAGTGATAGGGAAACTCTGGTGGTAGTTTCCATTCTTCAACCTTGGTGGAGGGGAAATGGACATGGAAGGAGCCACTGTGAAACCTCAGATCAAGAGTAAGCCTCAGAAATGGGAAAATAAGAAAGATCCCTGGTCGCTCATAGCTCTCAGAGGACAGCCACTTCATCCACTCAGACTTGAACTCCTTGGTTAAGTCAATGTTATTTGGTATTTGTCCCTTACAGCCAAGCTCAAACCCTAAAAAACATGGACACTCCTAATTTATGTTCCACCTCAAAGAGCCCCCCAAACCCACGGACTTGCCAGCATACTGAACAACTTTGCATTCCCCAAAAAACTCCAAATAGATTCAATACATGGAAACCGTAATAAGATCTACCACTTACAGAGTGCATCTTTCCATTATACCAAGAAAGAGAAGCAGTTCTCATCTATAATTCAGTGTAGGAAACATGCTTTCAACTAGCTAGCATCTATTTACTGAGCACCCTTGTACACAAAGTGCTGTCCCAAGAAGAGGAGAAGCCACTAAGATGGGTGGGACATGGCAGTCTTCTGTGACCTTTTCTTGGTGTGTTATGAGACATACCGTTCTGTTAAACTCCAAAGTTAATCACTTGGCTTAGATAAACCATTTCACTCCTCTCTGATGGTGAAGACCATCTCTAAGATTTCATCATTTCTAAATGTCTAGGCTTTGATCACAACTATTAATATGCTACCTCAACATTTCACCATTATCATAAATGAATTTTCTTGTCCAATACATCATCTAACCCTAGTGTCAAAATTCCCTATATCGTTTTTAAAGTTCCAATGAGGTATAACTGACATATAATATAATACATATATTTAATGAGTTTGGGGCCAGCCAAGTAGCTCAGTGGATTAAAGTGCTTGCAAACAGGTGCAGGGGCTGGGGGTTCAATCCCTGGACCTTCCATGCTGACCCCGCCCCCAGGGTGCACTGAGATGGCAATTGAGACTGGGCGTGGTGGCACACTCCTGTAATCCCAGCTCTTGGGAGGCTGAAAACAGGCTGATCACTACAAGCCCACCCAGTAGCGAGACCTTGAACACCCTGTAGACCCTTCCCTCAAATACCAACAAAAAAAAAACCCAATTTAATGAATTTTGTGTATGCACACAACAAATAAAAGAATGAACACTGCCACCTTCAACAGCTTCTTATACCCGTGTATCACCAGTCACCTTTCTTCCCCTCAACCCAAAGTCAGGGAACCATCAATATGCTGCAATGTCACTACAGATTAACATGGATTTTCAAGGATGTTCCTGGAACTGAATCACAGAGTGTGTAGACATTATTGTGGGATCCCTTTCACTATAATTATTCTGAGATTTGTGAATGTTCTGCTGCTCAGGTTCTTTTCATTTCTAAGTAGCACTGTACTACATGGACATCCCAAAATCTATCCAGTTCCCTTTGGATGGGACATTTAGGTGGTTTCCAGTTTGCATTATTAGAAGTAAAGCTGTAAGGAGCATTCATCTTCAAGTCTGCACAAGTCTGTTCATATACACAGTTCTCTTGGATAACTTAGAATGCAACATAGAGGCCGTGGTATCTAACTTCAAAGAAACTACGAAATTGTCCTATATATTGTTTATACCACTACATTTGCCAATTGTCTGTTGCTGGGACGAAATACTTGATATATACAACTTAGAGAACAAAATGATTTCAGTCCAAGGTTGGCTGGTTTCAAGGTAGAAACATCACGGCAGGAGAGTCTGGCAGAAGAAGCTGCCCAGCTAATGGCAGCAAAAGAGCCAGAGAGGAAGGGCCAGGGACCAGATACAGACCAAAGTCAGCTCCCTTGACCACCCCTTCACAGGTTGAAGTGTGTTCCACCAGCTCTGGAACCAGTCAAGCTGACAGTCAAATTTAACCACCACAACTGTCACATGCCCCAGCAACAGCACACAGAGCTCTGTTCCTCTACACCCTTCTCCACTCAGGGTATAGTCATGTCTTCCTACTGACCATTCTAAGAGAGGAGCAGTAGACTTTATTTTGCTTTTATTTTGCATCAACTTAGTGACTAATAATAGTGAAAATATAGATCTCTCTTCAGCTCTTCTACCCAATAGTTATGGAGTTTTTCCTTTTTTAATGTTGAGTTTTGAAATTTTTTGTATATTTCAAATACAACTCCTTTATGTGACATACACAAATATTCTGGTCTTATATCTTGCAACCTTGCTAAGCTCACAAGTAAGTTCAGTACTTCTTTTAAATTATTTTTTTATCCCTGGATTGTGTATATAGACAGTCACATTCTCTGTTAATAAAGATGTTTTGGGGGACCAGGGAGATGGCTCAGTGGAATAAACGCCTCCCTGGCAAGTGCAAGGGCCTGAGTTCAATCCTTGGTTCCGCCAAAAAAAAAGATATTTTTATCTTTATTTTCCAATCTATGTACATTATGGTATTTTCCTGTCCCCTATTGCACTGGCAAGAATCTCTAGTACTATGTGGAAGACAAGCAATGAAAGCCAATAACCTCATCTTATTCCTTCCCTTAAGAAAAAGATTCTTGCTTTTTACCATTACAATCTTGGCTTAAACATTTTTCATAGGTGCCCTCTTTTAAAATGAAGACATTCATTTCTATGCCCAATTGCCTGAGAGTTTTTTGTATAGCACTGTCCTCTGACCTTTGGTGTAACACTTCAGGGCAGTTATAAGCTTAGCACCCACTGAAATTCAGGTGCAGGTCCACAAAGTTTGAGTTCATCCAGTTGTGCATGGCTTGGGTCTGGCTGCTGTGCTCAGCTTCTTCCTGCTGCAGCCCTTGGAAGTGAACCTTTTGTGCCCCTCTGGCAAGATGTTCTGCTCCTGGATTAGCTGGGTGGTTCTGGCCCCTAGCCTCTCTGCAAGGACTGCACAGTTTCATCCCAGGCCTATATGCCAGGCCTGGGCTGGGTCCGGAGGGGCCCTGTAGGCACAGGGGAGCACAGAAGCTCTCCCACACACTCACAGGACCTGGGTATGGGCGGGGTCTGGAGGGGTCCTGAGAATGCAGCGGAAGTTCTCACTCCCATGCAGGGCCTGGACTGGGTGCAGAGGGGTCCAGTGGGTGCTGCCTGAGAGCTTTTAATGATTAAGATCAGATATAGCCAAAAATGTTCTTTAAGTTTTCTGTTAGCCTGCTGAAATGGATTACCCTGATTGACTCTCTTACAATATCAAACCTGCTTTACTAGAATAAATCTCACTTGACAACAATGTATTGTACTTTTTATACAATTGTTCAGTTTTACTGGCTAAAAGATTTTTTTTTTTCTTTCAGAACTGGGGGTTGAACTACAGGCCCTTGCACCAGGGAAGCACTTACTGCTCTGAGCCATCTCCCCGGCCTCCGGTTAAAAGATTTTAAAGAACTCTTACATCTTCCTGAAAGCCATTAGTCTGTAATGCTCTCTCTTTTTTTGGTAACTTCTTTATCCTCTTTTTAAAGAACTCTATGACAGCCATTTATTTTAATGAAGTAACTCAAGCTTCTGCCTTTCTTAAAGTATTCTAGGTCTCAAATGGAAGGAAATGGACTAACAGCAGCTTTAACAATTATTTGCAAAAGCTATGCTGGGACCTCAGAAACCCTTTGCATGGTGAATGAAAGAGACATCACAGAAGTGAATAAGTCATTTGCATGCTGTTTAAGTCTTAATTTAGACCTTGATCTGCTCCAGCAAGTTGACCTCTTTAATTATGTAGGCTGTGCAACAAGTTTTTGGTTCTTCTATTGTATTCTTTTTGCATTCCTCTATATTTGATATAGTTTTCATTTGTCTTACAAACTACTCCTTTTTCTTTGGAATAAGTCAGTATGGCTGAGGAAGACCAAAATGGAATTAATCTTATACCAATATCAACAGTCTTGTTTGAGCCTTGTGGGTAGTAAATGTTATGATAGACTAAATTGTTATACTATCTTGGACATTTTCACAGAACATACTTCCCTCCAGTCAGGGATAAAGTGGAATTTTCCATTAGGATAATGCAGATGATGATTTTTTTTAAAAAAATAATAGTACCCTTTCCTCTACCAGGCACCTTTCCTCGGGCGCCAAGGCTCCAGTCATCCAACTCTGGCAGTGAGACCCTTCCATTCTCCCCTCTTCCTTATGATGTGTGCAGGGGTGAGAGGCTCTAGTTCTGATCTGGCCATTGCCTAAGGAAGCTCTGACACAATCACTCAGTGTCACACTTCACATGTGTCCCCTGGTCACCACATACAACCTATAGTCATCACGTAAGTCCCACAGTCACAACTGTTGGGAGACCAAGGCTGTCTCTTCCACAAAGACCAGTGTGTCTCCTTTTCTGCCTACGAAAAGCCTCTGGTTTCCCTGGTACCTACTTTGCTGGGATTAAGCTGAATGTGCAATGGGAATCACAGCACAGTGAGAACCTTAGTTTTACTTTGAAAATAAAGCAGCAAGCTCCAATGGGTTCTGTCAGCGTTGGAGTTATCACTGGTAGCTAACACTAAAACTCTCTTGTGGGCGAGACCCCTGGATTCAAGGAACATAGAGACCTCTGCTGCGCTGGTGCACTCAGCTAGCCGGGTAATAGAGCAGACACGGTTAGGGCACTCACAAACTGATCGTTGGCCAAGTTCTCAAAGCAAACCCCATCGTGAGGTCCCCGAGCCAGCCAAGAGGGTCTTCAGAAATTACCAGGCCACAAAGCAAACTGTCCACAGCAGTCAGGACTACAAGTCCACCTCGGGGCGACCAGGACTGCTCAGAAGCCCCCGCAGCTGCGCTGGGCCTCTCCACTCCAGCCAACCTGCAGGCCAGCGAGTCTTTCAGTTGGTTTTGAATTAGGATAACTCTGGTTCTCATGACCACGCCCCTGTACTATTTTTTGGAAGAATTTAAGTAGAACTGTTATTTCTTCCTCTGGTATTTGGTAGAACTAAGCACTGAAAGCAAACAAGCTGAGAGCTTTCTTTGTGGGAATGGTTTAAAATACATGTTTAACTTTTTATTGTGTTTGCAGTGTTAGAGATTAAACCCAGTAACTCCTTTATTCATTTATTTGCTTATTATTTTAAGACAAAAGCTCACTACATTGCTAAATTTCCCAGGCTACACTTAAATTTACAATCCTCCTGCCTCAGTCTCTCAAAGCATGCAATTACAGTTATGCACAACAGTAGCCAGATGATGCATTTAATTTTTTAAACATAAGGTATTCAGTCTATTTATTCTAGAAAGTTCATAGTATATCTTTAAAAAAAAAGAAAATTTTCCATTTTGTTAAAAAAAATATTGGAAATCCTAGCCAAAGCAATCAGAGAGAGAAATAAAGGGCAGAAATAAATTGAGAAAAGAGGACGTCAAACTATCAGTATCTGTAGACAGCATGATCTCATCTATGGAAAGCCCCACAGTCTCCATCCAAAACAAGTATTAGAACTGATGAATGCATTCACCAAAGTTGAAAAACACAAAATAAATATGCAAAAATCAGTAGTATTTCTATGCACAAATTATCTGAAAAGCAAATTTAAAAAATAATTCCATTTATAATAGCTACAAAAATAAAATATTTGAGAATAAATTTAATTAAGAGACAAAAGATCTCTGTAATGAAAACCGTGAAACTCTGATGAACAAAATAAAAGATGGTACCCACCCACGCAGAAAGACACCAGTGTTCACAAGCTAAGTGGATCAATGTTATAAAAAATGCATCAACCAAGCATGGTGGGGCTCTCCTGTAATCTCAGCATTCAGAAGGCTGAGGCAAGAGGATTTCTATTTGAGGCCAGCCTCAGCTACAAAAGCAAGTTCAAGGCCAGCCTCAATTGCACAGGGAGACTTTGCCTCAGAAACAAACAAACAATATCCAATTAGGCAATGCAAGCTACAGGTTTAATGCAATTCATATCAAAATACTGATGACATTTACAGAGTTCCAAAAACAAGTCCTAAACTTCATATGGAACCAGGAGAAAAAGAAAAGAAAGGAAAAGAAAAGAAATGAAACCTGAATAGCCAAAGTAATCTGGAGCAAAAAGAACTGAGCAGGACGTATACACTGCTTGATTTCACAACAAATTACATAGCTACAGTAATTATAATAGCATAGTGTGGCATAAAATCAGATGCACAGACGAATGGGACAGAATGAACTTTAGCAAAAATATTAAGAATATGCATTAAGGAAAAGACAATTTCTTCAATAAACAGGGCTGGGGAAACTGGATATCTACAAGCATAAAAATGAAACCAGACTCTTTTTTCTCACCATATTCAAAAATCAATTCAAAGTGGACTCAAACTTAGCAGGAGGCTGCCTCTTGCTCCATCCCTTCGCATTCCACGCAGGCTGGTAACTTACAGACTGGTACCACCCGCACTCAGGGCAGGGCCTCCGTTGTCCACCCCTTAATCCCAGTATCATTCCTTAATCTACACTGGCACACCCTAATCCAGCCACCATCAAAACTGCCCACCTAAGACCTGGGGAGATAGCTCAGTAGAATAAGTGCTTGCCTAGCAAGCACAAGGGTCCGAGTTCAATCCCTGGTTCCACAAAAAAAGAAAAAAACTGCCCACCTATGACCCTATGAGGCTTTGGGGATGAATCTAGACACAAGCTGTAACAAGGAAGACAGATCTTGTGCATGTCAAAGGGGGACCTAGAAATGAAGGAATGGAGAGGAAGGGCAAAAGCAATAAAAAAAAGAAAAAGAAAAGAAGCAAGAAAATTAAAATGTGTTCCATACATGTACCAACCTCTCACCCCACGAATGTAATCATTAGATACTATGAACACATACTAATAAAATGTGTAAAATAAAGTTCTGGCATTCTACTATATAATAGAATGACTACTGTATATCAGAAAGCCAAAAGAATATTAAGTACTTTTACTACAAAGAAATAATAAATATTTGAGGACAGAGATAGCTGTTCCCTGATTTAAATACTGCATAATGTACAGATATATTGGATTATCACATGGAACACCATTATACATAATATTTTTATGGTTTTATGCACACATTAAAAAACTGTATTAAAATACTATATTGAAAATGAGGGCCGGGGAGATGGCTCAGTAAAATAAGTACTTCCTTGGCAAGCACAAGAGCCTAAGTTCAATCCTGGTTGCACAAAAAAAAAAGAAAATGAAAGGGTACTGAAGTCAGGCAACCTGAGTTCAAGGAGAAACTTAGCTCCCATTTGTGTAACCTCATATGAACATTTATGTTTACGTCTGCTTTGTTTATAAACCAGGAATGTCAAATATACACACCGGCCACAGGATATTGTAAGGTTTGCCTAAGAAAATGCTTACCGTCACTCTTGGTACAGAGTAACTGCCTGGTGCATGTTAATATACACATCATGGTTATGTCCTGATGCACCAAAGCACAGGGACCTCAAGGCCATGTGGCCCTTGGGACAACCTCAAAGCTGTGACCAATGGCACCTGTGTCCACCCCAAGACACATCTGAACTGCCATTCCAGCTGAAAAAGGTTAAGTACAATAGCTGGCAGGACCACTGCTTCCCCAATGGATTATGTTTGCTGTCCATAATTGTTTCTAACTGGTTTTCTACCCATCAAAATAAAAACTTCATTCCAAGTGCTCCACGCAGGCTGCGTCCATTGTACCGTGAGTGGGGCAACAAAATCCTACCAGTATACGCCCTTAAAAACGTCCGCTGAAATCATCACGAGATAACAGTGCTACAAGCAGCACTGGGCTTTTCTCCATCTGATGTGCTGTTGACTACATTAAAGCACTTGTTTGCTCTTTTTCCAACCCCTGGGGAAAGATTTTCCATAAGTGCAACTGGTTAAATGAGCATTAAAACGTCAGTGAAGTTTTGTCTCATTAGCGGGAAAAGCTGATATTTGTTCCATGTAGTTAGACACTGTTTTAGATATGTTATGGGAAAGGCCGCACGCACCCAACTAAATGAAGAGTTTTATTTTTCTACATTATGTACGTATGCAGTGGTCTTCCCTCTCTCTCTCTCTCTCTCTCTCTCTCTCTCTCTCTCCTGTCTCTGTCTCTGTCTGTCTCTGTCTGTCTGTCTGTCTGTGTGTCTGTCTGTCTCTCTCTCTCTCTCTCTCTCCATCTCCCCTCCCTTTTCCCCAGAAATGAAAGAAGTGAAAAGCAAAGAAATCCAACAGCACCTTTTCTCTTCTCTAAAAGCGTGAATTCTGGACTAGCTGAGTCAATCTGCTTCGCTTCACAGTTCATGGCTGTGAATACTAATTTTTCATAGTCTGTATCATCTAACTGCTTTATGCAGGCAGTAATAAAATGTTATTTTCTCACAAACTTTAGTTTAACAGCTCAAATGCCTTAGCCATCTCATCCTTAATTTAAAAGCTTCTCTTACTTTTTAGCTTAAATATGTTCAAGCCATCAGAAATGTTTCCAAAATAGTGCAGAAAGAGGCCCTCTATCTAGATTCACCAGTGGCCAGCATTTTGTTGTATTTCTTTTAAACAAATATAAGCACAAGTGCATGTGTTTATATGCCTGTTTAAGGCAAATAAATGTCACATAATTAATGTTATTAATTTTAAATATCGTGTATATATTTATTATATAATTTCTATCATATAATGCATTTTTGTCATTCAGTGTCACTCAGTGTAAATTCACTTCAATGTGAATTTCCTCTGAACAAAGACATTGTCTTACATATGCACAACTATCATCAAAAAATTTAACACTGATACAATGCAATTATCTGATATATAGTTCACTTTTTATTTCCCTAAATGACTTAATCCACACCTTTGATAGGAACTCCCCCAAGTTGGAATACAATCTGGGATCACACACTATAGTTGACATGTCACATCCTGTTAGTCTCCTTTAAACAAAAAACAGCTCCCCTGGACTTTTTGGTGCATAATGACTGGCACTTCTTAAGAATACTCCACAAGACTTAATTTTTTGTTTGTTTGATTGATGGATGGATGGATAGATTGGTTGATTAATTGTTCCCTTGTGATTCAATTCAGGTTAAGGAATGTAGAGATATAAAGAATCCTCCTATAATAATTAGTTGACAGGAATTATATTGTGAGCAACAGTTGTGCCCAGGGCCTCATGTACAGGAGGGTTAGGAGAAGTACGCTGGCACTCCCTGACAGAGGAAAGCTCTACAGAGGAAGGCATGCCCAAGGCTGAGGCCAGCGCTAGATGTGCAGAGCTCTGCCTTCACTGTATATGGAAATACGTTCTCTAAGGCTGCTACAGTTCAAAGGAATTCTTCCCCTGTGTAAGCTGTCGCTGTTTACTAGTTCTCTATGTCAAGACCCTGATGGACTATTGGCAGAGGATCTAAAAGACCTACATCTCCATGCAATAACAACCTTTAACTTCCTCCCTGATGTAGAAGGAAGTCCTCAAACAACATCAGACCTAGAAAACTGGATATGACTGGAAAAATTCAGGAGATCATTTCTAGGATATCCTGGCTCTGGAGTTGTAGCAGAATCGCCCAAGCCTCCTAAAGGTATACCGTTTCATTTCTTATCTCACACACAGCTTCAGTTAAAGGAGGAAGAGGAGCGGGGCATGGTGACAGAAGCTCTCTACAAGGCTGAGGCAAGAAGATCACAAATTCAAGTGCAGACTGGATAACCTGGTGACTTAGCAAAGTTCTCAAAATGTAAGACAGGAAAGAAAAAGAGAAAAGGGTGGGACCATAGCTCAATGCAAAAGTTCTGGGTTCAATCCCTAGTACGGGGGGGGGGGGGGGTAAGTACTTCCTTTATCTCTTTCTACTTTGCTATGGAAAGATGCCCTGAACCCTTTATATCTTTGTGTATTTAGGCTAATGTCAAACCCAGTGCTTTCCCTATCAAGGCTTAGCCCTCCCACTGAGCTCCACCCTACTGAACACAGGTGCAAAATCAAAAGAACATTTCAGTTTAAATAAAGCATCACAGAACAGCACAGGTGCATTCTGCAAGTAGCACCTTAGGAAGCTAGTTCAATGCTGTAGCCAGTACCAGGCTCCTGTCTTCAGTATCCTAAATAGTAATGTCATCTCTGTTTTAACTCCACTGATGGAAGATGTTCCTTCATAATGTTATAGTTCATTCTACTAATTGACAGTTAAGCTAAAATAACCTGATCAAAGGGTCAATATGTTTTTTCAGGTAACACACATCAGCATGCCAGAAAAATGCCATGATTGTAAATGCAATATTTTTCAACAATGTTTTATAATATTTATTTATTTATTTATTTATTTATTTATTTATTTGGTACAGGGTCTCACTACACAGCTCAGACTCATAGTGATCCTCCTGTCTCAGCCTCCCCAATGCTGAGATTACAGACATGCACCACCACCCCCAGTTTCGGTGGCTGGCACAGCAGGCCCATGGTTCCAGGGAAGTATAGGATGCATGCAGCACCAGGGATCAAACCCAGGTCTTTGTGATTGCCAGGCAGGCACTTAGATCGCTGAGCTATCTCCCCAGCCTGAAAATGCAAATTTAATAATAGGCCTACTCTAAATATTAACCTTCTCCAAAATGCTTAAAGCAAAATTCAACTTATCAAATTTTTATATACCAGCCAGGCAGTGATGCACACTTTTAATCCAAGCACCCTGTACAGCTGAGGCAGGAGGATCACAAGTTTAAGCCGGATCTGAACAATTTAGCAAGAGCCTGTGTCAAAATACTTTAAAAAAAAAGAAAGGACAGAGAGGTAGCTTGGTGGAAAAGCCCTGGGTGCCACCCCTAGCAACACACCAATATCAAGCAACTTAACACATAACGTATGTCCAAAGAGACTGGTAAGCCAAAGAATGTGAGGATTTCACCCACTGTGTCGATCCCTGTGATGGATCTCAATAACATTAAATCAAGCTCTCCTGTCCGTGTCTTCCATCAAAAAGTCTCAAGCACATTACTTCATTTCCTTTCCTTCACTGCAGTAGGTTTGCACATTTGGGCTCCTTTGCTTAAAAGTCTCTCCTTCACTTTTGATCTACTCCCAACCCAGAATACAGTAGCCATGGCAACTGATAAACACAAGGAAACATGGATGGGCAGAAGTCGGTGATGGCTGTGAGCCTGGGGCCTATAACAATGGTGCTGTCATAGACAGAAGTGGAACAGGAATTAATTTGATTGCGAGAAACTCTGGATTTGGAGACCTGTACTTGGAGATGATGAGAAAATCTTCACTGTCTGGGTACGAAATCCCAAACAGATGCCATCAGTAGAGACAACAGGTGAAATCACCATAAAAGTTTCCTAACTTAAAGGGAGATGAGAGAAAACAATGTAACAAAGACATCCACTCAGACTCTCCTGAAGTATTCCTGCCTTGCATACTGTCTTTATTTTCTAGTTTTCCCCTAGTAAATATCCTCATATTTGTGTTAAATTCTGTAGTATTAAGAGTCAAGTCTCACATACCTTTTCCTAGATTCCTGGGGTCACAAAAGCTACTCAGTGAAATCATTTGGGCTGGTTCAAATAACTATCCAAAAAGATGGTTTACCAACATTTAACACAGTCCCTGGAAATGAAGACCACTAGTGTGTCATTTATAGCATCTCTTTGAGGCCAACACTAAAGAATGTCTTTAAATGCACGCATTTGTTCACTGAAATCTATTAAAAATGTACCATGTGCAATGCATTGAGTGTGCTGGGATGTGTCTCTTGGGAGACATCCAAATCTCAACTGTATTTCTATCTTCTTGTGCAAACTCAGATCAATTTGTACCTTGTTTCATTTTATTGTATTCTATTGTATTCAGAAGTGCATGTGTTGGTAGCTTTATAATTTTCTTTCAATATTTACTATTCGGTCTGTGTCCAGGTGTTCCCTCAAACCTCACATGCTTATAGGTGGGGCTTCTCACTGGATCTAGGTTAGATGGTAGCTGGATTAGTTCATTAACTGGTTTATATATAAGTTCTGGGTTTGGATAATGGGAAACCACATTCTAGGTGTGGTGACACAAACCAATAGGCTTATAGCTGGAATGGTACACAAAGGGATAGAAAAGAAAGCAGGCTTGCTGCTTGCTTCTTCCTGCCTGTCCCACCAAGGACTGCTTCTTCTCTGCCATGCCCTTCTTCTGTGCCACACTGCTGTAGTGCCAGCCCACTATGGGCTGAAACTTCCACAAACTATGAGCTAAATAACCGTCTCCTCCTCTGAACGTGTGGGTGATAGGTGTTTTACCCCAGCAATAACAAAAGAACTAAGACATTGACAAATAGTCTCAGTTACTTAAAACAAACCCACAGTAATACGGTTTGAGAATAACTGCTACTTATAGATAGAACTGCACCTATAAATAAAACTGCACATTCTCAAAGTTTCTTCAGATCAACTTTCTTCAGACACTGAAGCTATTGGTAAAGTTCATTTTATCTTTTCTGTTACAAGACTCTGAGCCCAGGGCCAGTGAGATAGCTCAGCAGACCAAGCACTTGCTTAGGCAAGTTCCCCCACCCCCATGCAGTGCTGACCCCATCCCGGGGTGCCCTGTGCTGGCCACTAAGACCAGTTGGGGTTGTGCATGCCTGGAATCCCAGTGCTGGGGAGGCTGGAAGCAGAAAGATCACTATGAGTGCAAGCAGCATAGTGAGACCTTGTACAAATACATAAACAGAAAATAAATAAATAAGTAACTCAGTCAGAGCCCAAATCATCCTGGCCTTCCCACAAATCCTTACTCCTTTTTAAAAAATCTGTCAGTGTCATTACCACCCTCACCTCTCCCCATCCAATTTATCTGACTCCTTCCTCTCTTTCATGCCGAGCTCTCCAACTCACTGAGCCTTTGGCTTGCTCTGAATTCTGCCAGTTGTCATCTCCAGCATGCACATACATACTGTGTGTGCCTCCAACCAGTGTGTATGTAGATCGTCAACTAATTTAACATTTAAGTTTAAGTTTTCTCATGTTATTCTGTAAATATTTCACTTAAGGCTCTTTTCCCCCCTGCCCATTAGAATATACCAGCTATATGAGGGAACACCCATCTGTGGATGGTCCGTTCAATAGCACCATTCTATGCAAATTTGTGCACAAGGAAACTAGACAATATTTGCAAATGACCAAAATACCTCTTGGTTCTTACAAATTTTCATATAATACCTGATATACTTTGGCCATTTGATAAATGCTTCAGGTCATAACATTACTCATTACATAAGCACTAAATTCATCCTACCAAGTCCTTCAAGGAAGGTCCTATTTTGATAAAGAAAGCATTTCAAGGAGGTAACTCTTTTGGCATTTGATGTTACTACTACTAATACTACACTACCATCCTTTACAGTTTAAAGAAGTATTACTAACAAAAGATAGGGAAAAAGAGTGATGAGTTATGAGTTAATAATGCTGGAATAAAAGGACACTTAGCATCTGAGACAGTGACACCAATAATACCTTGTCCATCAAAGCTAATAACATCTTGTGTAACCAGAGCCAGAGCTCTCCTCCCTCCTTGGCATAGTAAATTCACACAGAGAGGCAGGCAGCTCCTAAGGTCACACTATAACCAGGAAAGCAACCATGTCAGGAGACAAAGTGCCAAGGGGCATAGGGGACAGTGTGGAACAGAGTAATAACAGTGACCAGAAATCAATAGATTAAAAAATACTAAAACTGAAAACAGCAGAGCTCCGAGCTAGATGCTGTACACAAACCTGTAATCCAGCTACTCAGTAAGTCGAGACAGGAGGGTCTCAAGTTCAGGACAAGACAGGCAAGACCCAACCTCAAAAACAAAATAAAATATACCCCTAACAGAGTCCAGTCAGTCTCCACAGATGTGTGCAGATGGGAAGGTGACAGGCGGGCAAAGACAGCCCAGAGAGAAAACGTAACTCAGAAAATGCACACAGCACACACGCTGGAAACAACACACACACGATCCGCATGACACACAGGCAACACAGCCAACACAGCCTAAGGACTGCCTGGAGCACAGCCTCCACATCTCAGGGTCTGCAGAAGTGCACTGACGTGCACAGGCACACCCACACCCCACGCTGCCACAGCGCTAGGCTGAAGCCACACCCAGGGTTCCCTGTTCTTCTCCCTGAACCCAGCAGCCCCTCTGCATCCTACTGAAAGGACAGTTCTTGTCTTCAGCAAACCAAAACTGTTTCAAGCTCCAAAGACACTTACTCTGGGAAGAGAGGAGAAGTTGAGGAAGGGACAATTACCAAGCTGGGCTACTCAAAGCTTCCTTGAAATCAACAGCTCTCTTGCCTTTCTTTGCCTTTTTCCTGTAAAATAAAGCCTCATGTACGATTGAAGAAACTATCTTTAGGGTTCAAACTGCCTCTGTAACAAAATGAAGGCGGATCTGCAAAATGCAAATGAATGAAGAGAGAACAGAAAGGTTTTGCTTCCCAGCTGTCACAATGAGATTGGTGGAACTGTGCCAAAGTCAGAGACGAAAGCAGGTGCTCTGCCCCCAAGCAAGCCCTCCAGAGCTGCCTCTAAAGTCGTACTGCTCCACAGGACAGACTGACACAGACTCCTGGGCAAGCCTAACCTGTACAGCTCAGTGGGAGACTTCGTCCTTCAAACATTCCAAGAAGTCCTCTTCAGCACTTTCTTGGATGTGCTGAACTCTACGCCCTGGAGCTGAAACCCATGTCTCCTTCTGGTTATACCTTCTGGTCCCAGGGATAGCCTCAGGGACTTGGCCCAGCCTCCTGGACCTGTCCCAGGCACTGCCAGAATGGACAGGCTCCAGTTCCCAGCTTTCAGGGACTCAGAATGCCTTTGCGGCCCCCGACAGGTCTTGGCCAGCTTTGCGGCCTTCTGGTCACCGCAGTCAGCTCCCTCGGATGCCTTTGGCCCTTTGTAAGTTGCCCAGTGTCCAGGAAGAAGAGGAGCTGCAAAACCGCTACACACACCAAAAGGAAGAAAAATCTCACATTTGGGTGACGAATAACCCGGCTAGCTTGCTTCGCTGTCAGGGAATTCTCTGGTAAACCTCATTACAGCTTTGTATCATTTGTTTTGTTTTCCACCCAGATACTGAGCTTAGTGTGGAACTACCCTGAATCAGGATGATGCAACTAGGAGCTAAAAGATCAGAGAGAAAAAACAAAAGATATTTTCTACTTTAAAATGCATCAGGGCTGGGAAGACAGTTGGGAGGCAGAAGCACCTGCCTGGCAAGCACAAGGTCCTGAGTTTGATTCTTGGCGCGCACACACACACACACACACACACACACACACACACACACACTGCATTAGTTCACCCATTGTGTGAGTTTTAAAGAGAAAAGCCACCAAAACAGTAGCTTTTTAGCATAAGAGATTTAATTGTAGAGTACATTAGAATCTAGTACCTTCTCTTACAAAGGGAAGCTAATAAAGACCAAAAAATACAATTACTTAAAGGAGGAGAAACTACCGCCCAGACTTAATGGTTCAGACTAGCAGAGTAGTGACGAAGATGCTCACATGCTGATTCAAGGGGCTCTGCTGGCCAAAAATAAAACAGCCTAATACCAAAAGGAGTGACTGTAAATGATTCAAGTACGCCAAACCTACAAACTCTAGATGTTTATGATGGGTTGATAAAATGTTCACATCGATCTTCTTGAAATAGCCTCCTAAATTGTGGAGAACAATTCACTGGCTGAGCACCAGTGCAGGATACTAGGGCCCTGGATTATTCTGAAATAATCCAGTCTTTAAAACACATGCCTTTTCTTTTCCAGCTGTGTATGCTGGACAATGAATCCATATAAACAAATCCCAACTAATAAATGTGGAAGAACAATCAATCAGTTTAAAGGTTCCCACTTTCCACCTCCTTGGGAAGATACCAGTAGTAGATCATCATCAAAAACACACTAAATGAAAAGTGGAGGATGGAATTTATAAAGGCCCAGATGATCATGGCCAAGGCCGACCTCATCACAGACAGGTTTAACAGCCAGTTTAAAATCTATGCTCCCAGTGGGCTGGCCAGACAGGTTAGCAGATTAAAGTGCCTGCTTAGGCAGACACAAGGGCCAGGAGTTCAATCCCTGGCCTGCAGTACCAGCCCTGCCCCTGGGCCTCGATGAGACAATGATTGAGGCTGGGTGTGGTGACGCACCTGCAATCCCAGCGTTTGGGAGGCTAAAAAGCAGGAAGAATCTCTACAAGTTGGGTATGTAGTGAGATGCTGTGGACCCTGTACTAAATACATTAAAAAAAAAAAAAAAAAAAAAACCTATGCTCCTGGCCATGTGTGACGGTGCACACCTGTAACCCCAGCACTCGGGAGGCTGAGGCAGAAGGATCACTGGCAGTTTGAGGGCACCCTGGGCTACAAAACAAATTCAAGCCATCCTGAACCTCAAAGTGAAACCCTGTCTCAAAGCAGACAATCAATAAATAAGTAAATATAAATAAAAGGCTATGCTACTTGAAGGGCCAAGGAAGTGTAGGAAAGATGAGTGAGATGACCACACCCTGTGACTGGTCCAGCCCAACAACCCTGTCTCAAAGAACTTGAAACTAGAGACAATCAAGGTGCAGTGTTAGTCATAAATAAATAGAAAAATTTTGGAAGGAACCAGATTAAAAAAACCTGTGCACAAACAAGGTAAGAATTATATCCAACTTCTCCTTAGAAACAATGAGAATTACAAGCAACTTCTCCTCAGAAACCATGTAAGGGGCCAGCAAGATAACTCCAGGGACTAAAGCATCTGCTTAGGCAAGCTGAGGCAAGCACAGGATTCACGGTTCGATCCCAGGCACCACGTGCCACACCAAGGCTGAGCTGAGCTGGCCAAAGTGCAGGTGGAGTGGTGTATACATGTGATCCCAGTGTTCGGGGGGGCTGAAAGCAGGAGGATCACCACGAGGCCAAGGTGTGCAGTGAGACCCTGAAACAACCAAGAATTAGGACACTTGTGATTTTAATATGCTCACATTGCTCATAAAGATGTATGTTATTTCAAAGTGTAAACTAGGTGTAAACATCTATCGCAGACTAAGGCAACCACTAAAAAAGAATTTTTTTCAGAAAACATCTTAAGATGAAAGTGGCATCTTAAAATGTCCAACTAAAACCAAAAAAGTAGGGATAGTAGAAGACAAAAACTGAAGCAAAAGAATCAGAAACAATAATGGAAATGCCAAGCACTACGTACAAGAAAACATTTTAAATATAATGATACATATACATGCAAATGCATCATTTGCTAACACTAATCAAAAGAAAGGGGTAGCTGCAGCTGTTTCAGACCACAGGAGAAGTGTCAGGGTGAAGCCAGTGTGGGCTAGATTCTTCCAGAATCCCATCAGTCCTGAAGGTGTATGCATTTAATAACAGAAATAAAAGTTCATTAAACAAAAACTGCTAGAATTTCAACTCCAACAGATGGATCCACTATCATAGTCAGATACCTGAAACTCCTTCTCTGAAATGGACAGGCTCTGAAGGCTGAAAATTAACACACTCAATCAGCTAGCAAGCGTGGACAGCTACTGACCACTGTAGACTACTTCCTTCAAGCACAGACTATGCTGGCCTCATTTACCAAGAGAGAACAGATTAAACACACCTTAACAAATATAAGAAAGTGGAAATCATATGTCTGCTCTCAGACTAAGGGATTAAACTAGAAACCAGAAATGTAAATGTAATAGCAAAATCTGAAAATATATAGTGATTAAGTGACACATTTAGAAATGACACAAAGGTCAAAGAAGAAATCTCAAGAGAAATTATATTTTAAACCAAATGAAAACACAACTTTCCCAAATTGTAGGACACAATGAAAGCAATGTTCAGAGGCTAATTTACAGTACTGAATGCACATAATAGAAGAGGAAGAAAACCTAAAACCACTTAACTTTCCTCTTTATAAAACCAGTAAAAAAAAAAAAAGAAAGAAAAGAAAAAGAAGGGCCTACTAAATCCCAGATAAGCAAAAGAAATAATTAAAATAAGAGACAAAGTAAGTGAAATTGAAAGCAAGAAACCAAAAGAGAAAACTAAATCAGTGAAACCAAAAGTAGTCCTTTGAAAAGATCAATGCAATCAGTAAGCCTCTAGCTAGGCTAAAAAGGAAAAAGGATACAAATGATAAATATCAGAAACAAAGAGGGGCCATCATGACACATAACACATTAAAAGAACTGTAAGAAAATGCTTTAAACAGCCCTATGCCCGTTAATTTAATAACCTGGATCCAACAGACCAATTCCTCGGGGCCAGCGAGATGGCTCAGTGGACTAGCGTGCCTGTTTAGGCAAGCTTAGGCAAGCGCAGGGACTACAGTTTGATCGCTGGCAACATATCCCAGGGCGGGCTGAGCCGGCCACAGAGTCTGGGCCCAGGGGCACACGCCTGTAATGCCAACGCTGGGGAGCCTGAAAGCAGGAGGATCACCATGAGTCTGAGCTGCGTAGTGAGACCCTGCAACAACCAAATACATTTTAAAAAAGACCAGTTCCTCCAAAGATACATTCTTGAAAAACAGAAAGTAAAAAATAGTCACTTTGACCTTTGTACTATTTCTTAAAAGCAGAAAATAAAATTCCCGTGCAAACACTCCATACACCTACTTGAAAGATCTGACATCTTTCCCTTCCAAGATGAGAAGTCAAAGCTGAGAGAATTCTGCACAGATGGTTGACATGCACCTTCTCTCTAAGCCTTTCAGCTGCTTCTTCACAGCTACTCATCACTCAATCCAGTATATGTGGTAAACAGTTTCTTCTTCAGATCTTCATTTCCTTATGAGGGTTCTTGTGCCTTGTGAAACTTCTAAATAAATATGTATGCTTTCTTTCTTTTACTCTGTGTCCCTTTATTCATACACTTAAGCCTTCATCCTAATAAAACAGTTTTTCCAGGGGCCGGGGGAGATAGCTCAGCGGCTTAAGTGCCTGAGTTCAATCCCCAGTACCGCCCCCCAAAAAAATTGCTAGACAGACTATCTGCATAGGCCTGTATCTACTAAAAAAGGTGAAGCAGTCAGTAGTGACCCTCCAAATCAGAAATCACAATGCCAAACGTGTTCATTGGAAAATTCTACCCAACATTTAAAAAAGAGATGATATCAATCTTTCACAATCTCTTTCAGATTATAAAAGCTGAAGGCATATTTCCCACCTCTCACTATAAGACCAGCATCCTCCTAACACAAACACCAGACAGAAAGCAACACCCTCCACTGTTGGGTCTTGGTGAACTTGTACTCTGCCTCACTATGAGCAGAGTAGTGAAAATAAAACCACAGAAGTGACAAAGCAGAACCAAAACATAACACAGGCAGAGAAAAGTAGAGTTCAGCACAAAACCAATAAACAAAGTATGGAAAGAGACCCAATAACCCACAACACTCATGATGATGCAGAAGGCAGGAAAATTTCAGCAAGTTCAGGGACATCCCTGGCTGTCATACAGTAAATTCAACCCAGGCTGAACTATAAAGTGAGACTGCCTCAAAACGCAAAACCGTAACAAACAAACAAATCTTTTTCCTCCTCAACAAACTTGTCATTTTTACCAGCCAGGAAATTTGAGAAAAGAAAGCTTACTGGGCAAGAATCAGGATATCTGTCCCCAAAATGAAGGTGGTAAGACGTCATGCTGCTGTATTTGCAGAATAGTCAAAGACAGTTGTTTCCTGCCCTTTCTAGAAGAGAGAGGCTCCCTTCTCAGTTATTTGACATGTGTACATACATGCATGTATGTACTCTTTAAAAACAGAATCCCTATGTACTTCACCTTTTTAAAGTATATAATTGTGTTCAAGCACCTAAGTTAGTTGAATGACAATGGAGTGCCCACCTTTGACAGGTGTAGACAAAGGAAGGGGTATAGAAAGAAAAAATCATGATGTGTGTGTATACACAGTACAGTTGGGATAGATAACGCTGTGCTTCTACATAATTCTATGAGAGGCAAGATCTGCACTAATGGTGGTTGGACAGGATATTATGTCGGCTTCTAGTACTATGG
>PVKA01022464.1:0-37083 GCA_004027165.1 Ctenomys sociabilis | reverse complement strand
AAAATCCACAAGTGCTGAGCCCAGTAGTATTTGCCTATAATCCCAGTTACCTGGGAAACTGAGGCAGAAAGATCATAAATTTGAGGTTATCCTGTCTCAAAGCAAGAAAGAAAAAAGCAAGACCTCTACAAATGTGTATCAGGCAGCAGGAGACCATGGGATCCCACCCAAGCATAAGCCACCCCATGAAAAACCCTCCAGGCCTGGGAGGGCTGGGGCACAGCAAGAAGCCACCCGTGAGGGGTCAGCCAGAGGGCGGCACCCACAGACTAAGAGGTAAAGGCCTTCCCTGTGTCCCTTCATCTGATCTTCACTATGGCCCCTGTGGAAATCCAGAAGAGACCCTCATGATGCTGCAGGCAAACTGAGACTGCACAGAGACACTTCTTGCCCAGAACCCCCTGACCCCTACATGGTCCCAGCTCCCCCAGAGAGCTGGTTTCTCAGCCTTCATCTCAGCTTGTCTTGGGGGCCTGGACAGAAGGGGGTGAGCATCACCTTGTGGGACAAATGAGGGACTTGGATCCAGGTGGAGGCCTTGGGAGGGCTGGGGGCTGAAGGGTCAGGTCTTCAGCAGCCTGGACAAAGCACCCCCTGAGAAAACGAGGGATCAGAAAACCCCATGGTCCCTACAAGGCCTCTAACCTCCACCATGCATTGGCCTTAGCTCTGCAGGGGACAGCGGCAGCCACAGAGCTCACCATGGAGAGGACAAACCTTCAAGTGAGGGACACCCTAGGAGAGGGTCAGGAATGGGGAGTAAAGGGAGCCCTCCCACCCAAGTGGGGAGGGGCAGAAGATAACACTGGCCATGCTGCCAGGGGCAAGGCCTAGGGTCTTCAGTCTTTAGCCCAAAGCTCCAAACTCTGAGAACTGCAAAGGTGCATGGGGCTACGGGGTTGCCCTCCTTTGCTGGAGAAAGCTGGGCCCCATGGAATGGAGAAGATCCCACCTTCCAGCCTGCCGGGCACGGAACCGGTTCATAATAAGGATCCCCAACCTGCACACAGCCCTTCCTTCCAGAGCAGCCCTGCAAGGCACCTGCCTCACCCGACACCCTCCACAGAGCCCCAGCACTCAGGGAAATGGGGTGTGTGAGGGGATGGGGAAGAGAGAGGGATCCAGCCACAGCCTGCTGTGGCTCCATGCAGACCCAGAATGCCCACTGCTACTCCACCCCCTCCTGGCAGCTGGGCCAGAGAGGGTGGGGGGCAGGGAGCTGAGAAGGGGAGAGCAGAGAGACCCCCCACCCCTTGTGCTCACTGGGCCCCTCTCCCTCCACTGCACTCCTCCTGCCTCAGGGGTCTCCGGCCCAGTCCCAGGCCCAGCAGGGAGCGGGGAGGTCCTTCCCAGGAGAGGAGGGACCATGGGGTGGAAGGATGAGCAGGGACCCACCGGGAGAGAGATGCCGGGCAGACAGGCAGCGGGCAGGCAGCAGCGGGCGTTGGAGACCGCTGTTGGGCAGCCAGGATGCGACTGGCTGGATGCTCGTCCCTCAGTCCCTCTGTCCATCCAGGGCGGCTCCTCTCCGGGCAGTTCTGAGGCCGGGCGGGCGCTGTTAAAAAGCTTTTTATGTGTGTGTGTGTTAATCACATGATTGCCGTTCACCTGTATTTCGAACAAAGACAGCTCACTGTTTCAAGGCCCCGAACAAGAGTCTGGGCACAGGGAAGAGAAGGGAGGCGGGAGGGAGGAGGGTTGGCAGCGCCGGGGGTGGCGTTGAGGAAAACTGGGGGGAGATTGTCCAAGGCCAGCAAGCAAGAGAAAGAGAAAACCCTTATCAAACTCCTAATTCACTGGGCTCCACGGCCCCAGACACACTGGCCCGATTGTCTGGCTGGTTGTGTGTGCGCGAGCATGTGTGCGTGTGTTCTGATGTCCACCACCCCCCAACATGCCTTCGCCTCGTGTGACTACCTCATTGTGTCCCGATACCCGCCCCCTCCAGCCCCTGGGCTTTCCCAAGCAGGATGCCTTGCCTGCTGGGACCCCCATCTAGCCCCAACTCCAGACTGAAACCCCTGGGCTGGGCCCAGGGCCTTGCCCAACTGCACAGGAACTGGGACCCACATGTGGTCACCAGCACTGCCCAGCCTCCTCTGGCCATCCCCCATGTGCACCCCACCTTTGCCTTCCCTGGGGAGAAAGAGGGGCTGTGACCTTTGGAGGTGAGACCTAGGAATGGGGTGAGAAGAAGGAGCTGTGGGGTGATGGGCAGAAGGGGCAAGGAAGGGAGGAGAGGAGGGGAGGGGAAGGGAGAGGATCCCCTCTAGGGGCGGGGAGTGGGGGACTGTGTGACACCCAGGACTGTCTCCCTTCTTCCAACAGGTGAGCCTAGTGCTGATAGGGGCTCCAAGGAAGTGTGACCAGGAAGGCCTCTGAGACCTACAGGACCTCAATCTGTCCCACCTCAGTTTCCTGTGTGGGCTTCCTGGCGCTGGGTGTCTGGCAAGAAAGGACCAGGGCTTGAGTTGGGGCACAGTCACTAGGCGGGGTAGTCCAGCTGGTGGGAGCCTAAGCTCTGCTCCTGCTACATAGTTAGGGTTGCTAACACATGGGCTGTGGAGACAGGGTCAGGCCTATAGTTGGGCCTGGCACTCAGTAGGCACTTGAGACAATTTCTTACACGAAGCAACACAGGCCTGCCACCGCACGGATCTTCGCCCACCTTTTCTGTCCTGCTCTTCGCCAACTGCCCATCGCACCACCTGAGGCAGAGGTCAGGGCCCCCTGATTTTCATCTAAGCAACAGGTCCCATCCTTGCCGCCTAGGTCTCTTCCTTCTCTGGCCTAATCACCTCACTCCAAGGCCTGCGGCCCACACCCAGGCCAGGCAGAGGATATGGGCCTGGGCAGCAGTAGGGAAGCTGGGGGGGTCTGGGCGGGGTGGAGGAGCCCTGGGTGCTGGGGATGAAGGCGATTGCTGGAGGCTCCACCTTCTGCCCTTCCCTCCCTCTCTCCCCCTCCCCTCCCCCTCCTTCCTTCCCCAGCCCTCCGCAGCAGCTCAGTCACTCAGTCTCGGGCTGTCCGGCCAGGGTGGTTGGTGGTGAGGATTCAGGCTCCGTCCCAGCGAGGCTGTGGCCTGAGGCTCAGGGCCCCCAGCCCCTCCCTCCCAGCCCAGCAGCGTCACCTCCCAGCTCCGAGCTGGACCGCACACCTTGGGACACGGTTTTCCACTTCCTAAGGACAAGCCCCAGACTGGAAGAGAGGTCGGAGGAGGTGAGTATGGCCAGGCCTGAGCCCCCCGCATAGGGTGGGAGAGGCTGACACCCGGCACACCAGGAGCTTGCGCCCCCCACCACGCTCCCCTAGACTCCACTGGGTGGGTGGAAGGGAGGAAAGAGGTGAGAGAAAAGGTGGGAAATTCCAGGGGCCAGGATTAGAGCAGAATAAAGGGTCCGTTTTTCTTCCTTTCCATCAACAAACCTCCACCCAAAAGGAGGTTTATTAAAAAAAAAAAAAAAATCCCACCTACACCCAGAGACGGTGGTGACTGGGGTGGGAGGACGAGGCGGGGGCGGGACGCGCCCACCCGGGGTCTGGCATGTGCGCTGGCCGGCAGAGTGGAGCAGCCTAAGCAGGGAGGCCGCCACCTCGGGACTGCGACCTGGCGCCCTCCAGCCGCGCACCGCCGCCCATCGCGCCCTCCTTCCCTCCCGTCCAGGTGGGCGTTGGGCTCTTTGCGAGGACCCCGGCGGCGGGCCCGGGGGAGGCGGCTGAGGCGGCGGCCGGGGGCGACATGGCCGAGGAGCAGGACCTGTCGGAGGTGGAGCTGAGCCCTGTGGGCTCCGAGGAGCCCCGCTGCCTGTCCCCGGGGAGCGCGCCCTCGCTGGGGCCCGACGGCGGCGGCGGTGGCTCAGGCCTGAGAGCCAGCCCGGGGCCAGGCGAGCTGGGCAAGGTCAAGAAGGAGCAGCAGGACGGCGAGGCGGACGACGACAAGTTCCCGGTGTGCATCCGCGAGGCCGTCAGCCAGGTGCTCAGTGGCTACGACTGGACGCTGGTGCCCATGCCCGTGCGCGTCAACGGCGCCAGCAAGAGCAAGCCGCACGTGAAGCGGCCCATGAACGCCTTCATGGTGTGGGCGCAGGCTGCGCGCAGGAAGCTGGCGGACCAGTACCCGCACCTGCACAACGCCGAGCTCAGCAAGACGCTGGGCAAGCTCTGGAGGTGAGCCCCCGCGCGCCCCTGCCCGACCCCCTTCGGGGTAGGGCTAGCCTCACGCGCCCCAGCCTCCCGCCCCCGGAAGGGGATCGCTGGGCCTTTGACCCCTAGGAAGACCAGGCTGGGGGAACGCGCCCGCCCATCTGCCATACAGAGCCTCTTGGGTTTTACTGCTGCGCACCCCGGAACTCAGCCTCCAGCGGCCTGGGCCCAGTGTCCCCACCCGGGGGCGCGGGCGGGAAGGCGCCCCCTCGCGGCTGGAATTCTGTCAGTGGCAGGCCGTGGGGCCCTGGCCTGAGCAGGATGGATGGGTAGGTTTCATGCCAGGGGCCTACTGAGTGTGCCACATTCGCGCCCAGTGCCAGGGGTCAGAGAGATATGGCAGAAAGGCTCTGAAAAGAGCCCACGGCCTGGCTGGAGATGCTGGGAAACTGAGGCAGATGGAGAACTAAGAGGAGTTTCAAGGAAGACAAGGAAAGACCCCAGAGGGGTCTTGGGATTGAGAGGCGGAGAACCGCCTGCCATGGCCCTGTAGGGGCTCCTCTGCCCCAGCTGTCTTCTGGGTCTTCACCACCCCACCCTCCTTGGGCTGAGGGCTTCTTCATTCCCAGCAGAAGGGACACACAGGAAGAGGCCTCCCCTACCATCCTGTCCCAGAACCTCCAAGCTGTTCTCCACACCTTCCCTCCCTTTCCCAGTTGGACGCCATCTTCCCTCCCAGGCCCCACCCAGTGTTGAGCAACCTCTTCGCCCCAGTCCTGGGTTGGCATGTAGCAGCCGTCCAGGAGGAAGCCCTGGTCGTTTTGCTACCCAGGCTTGAGTCCTAGGCTGCCCAGCAGCCCAAGCTTCTGGGGAAACAGCCCCCCAGAGAGGAAGTAGTCCCAGGCTGACTGGGGCTTGCCTCCTGGAAAGGTATGGATGGCGCCCTCCCACCCCCACCCCAAAAGTTCCAGGGCAGCTGCCTAAGAGACCCGGGGTTCCAGCGGATGCCAGCCTGCAGAGGTCACCTGATCCCCTCTGGACTGGCCCAGAAAAGAGCAGCAAAGGTGACATAGCAGTTGGCAGAGCCAGGTTTAGAGCCAGGACTCCCACCTCATAGCCAGAGGTCTTCTCTACTCCTTTCTGGTGACAGTTGGGGTTCATTCCTCATTGTAAGGAATGGCCAGGAGATGGTGAGGTGAGGGCAGAGAAGTAGCAGAAGCAAGGCATCGCTAAGTTTGAGGAGGTCTGGGGTCCATCCCAGGAACCTGCCCCCCACTGCCCCTCCTTTGCTGGCCTAGCACAGTGGCCTAGCACAGTGGAGACAGGTCCAGAAGCCAAAGGCTGAGAGGACCAGGAGGGTCCCTGCGAGACCCAGAGATGTGTGCCCAGCCCCAGCCACCCTTGCCAGGTGCTGTGAAAGCCTGGTGCCCGTGCCCAGCTGTCTCACCTGAGCCAGGCCAGCTCTGTGCAGGAGCAGTGGTGATGTGAGCTGCCTTGGTGAGGGTCTGTCCAGGTGGGGAAGGATGAGGAGAGCCACACACACACCAGTGCCTTGGAGGCTGTGAGACAAAGAAAAGTGAAAAAGAACCAGACATCCAGCAGGGAGACCAAGCAGACACACAGAGCAGCTCCTGGGGACTGAGATCAGAGAGCGAGCGAGCAAGGCTGTACCCCCACTGCCTATACCCCTACCCCACAATAGGGCACCTCTATTGTGCCTTCCCAGTTCCCCATCCTAGAGCTGTGAATTTGGGCCCAATTCAGGGGGATTTGGGTACCATGTGAGGTCCCCAAATGGTTAGTCCTGAACAGGGAGGTGAACAGAGCAGGCCCTGCTGGCTGAGGACCCAGCCTGAACACGCAAATGATGGGACAGTGGCAAGGGCCCAGGGCTGTGCCATGGGCTCAGGCGGAATCCTAAGAAATTATGAGGTGTGGGCTGGCTGGCCAGTCACTCCAGGGGCTTCTCCTGAGGAAACTGCGGAAAGTGGTTTCTAAAACTTCACGGTCGGGCTGGCAGCCTGGGCAAGGCTGTGTGAGGGCCACCAGGCACCCTGACCTCTGGCGCCACCTGGGAAAAGCACTGCCAATCTCACAGTGCTGGGGTGGACCTACCTGGAAAGCAGCACCAGCACTCCCAAGTCAGGCCCACAGGCCCTAACAGCAGGTAGTCATCACATGCCATTGGCCTGACAGGAGGACGTGTGGCAGCCGTGGGGTTTCCAGTTTGAGTGCAGAACCAGGCTTCCTCCCCAGATTCTGAGCTGGAACCAGAAGAGGGAAATGAGAACTGCGCTGGGGTGCCACAGTGTGTGTGAAAAGGGTGGCAATGCCAGGGGGTACTGGTGGAGTCAGGGCTCCTGAGGGAGTGGAATGGGGTGTGGAGAGAAGAGTGAACAAAGCTGGGATTGGGGTGGAGGTAAGGTCGCAGCTGTGGCTGGTGTCTGGGACGGGCTGGAGTTGGAGTTGGTGTAGCTCTGGACCCTGGCTTAGGTCCCTCTTAGGGCCACAGAACTGCTGAGAACTAGGTAGAGAGGTGACTGCGGGACCAAGGGATTGCTGGCTGCCAGCCAGGCAGGGGGCCCTGGGAAGGGGTGAGGTCAGAAAGCCAGCTCAGGGTCGCCAGCCACCCTGCTACACTGTACTTTGCAGTTTTCCCTAGGACAGGTGCCTGCATCTGGGCCCTTGACTCCCTCCCGTTTTGGGTCTCCATCATAAGTGCTAAAAGCAGACACAGTCCCTGCTGGTGTCTTGCTCAGCTGGGTGGCCCCTGGAGAAAGCTGGGTGGAGGCAGAGGGCAGGCATGGAGGCTAAGCTGCAGAGGAATGCTGGGCCGGCAGGAAGTGCCTGGTATGACCACCCCCTCCCAGTCCTGTCCAAGCCAGGCCGCCTCTGCTGCCTGGGGGGAAAGGGCCATTTGGCATAGGGGTGGGGCTGCTGAAGAACACCCCGTCCCTCAGGACCAGGCCACTGCCCAGGGTACTGCTGGGCTCTCTATTGGAAAGCCAGGAATCTATATCACCTCTCTTAAGGCCTCTGCAAGAGACCCTCCTTCCCCTGGGGGACTTTCTCCAACCCTGGCTTGAGGTTGGGGTTCCAGGGCAGTGCCACCACCCTCCCTCCATGGGCTGAGCCAGGGACTATCCCAGGATTGGAAGAAACTCATATTCCTTCTGCCCCTTGTCAGCCCCACTCAGCCCCACTGCATGGAAGCTCACAAAATCAGGATTTAGGGGCTGTTCCTATGCCTTTCTGTGCCCCCTTCCTAGTGCCCCCCAGCCCAAGGGCACAAGAAGAGCACTCATTTCTCAGGGTGCCCCACACCCCAGTGAAGCAGACATTATCATCCTCGTTTTATAGGTGAAGGAATTCAGGCTCAGAGAAGTAACTTGCTCAAGGTCACACACACAGCTAGTAAGTAGCAGAGCCCGGTTTCATTCCCCAGCAGCTGCTTCTCTGCTTGCACATCTCCAGCCCCAGGGAGCTCACCCCCTAACGAGGCAGCTAGTGCCACTTGCAGACAGCTTTTGATAAGGAGAATGTTTTTCCTTTCCTTGAACTCATATCTGCCCCTTGTAACTTCCATGTCTACTTCTAAGCCCATCATGGGGGCCTGACTCCTCCTACCGTCCAGGCCCTGAGAGATTTGGGGGCAGAGATCCCAGCCCTCTGGGGTGCATTTCTCCTAGTACACAAGCACCGGAAACAGCCCTCTGTCCACCTGGGGTCCTCTGGGGCCCCCTGGCTTGCAGGGCTGAACTCAGAGGGAGGCCAGTGGGTGTTTTGGCACTCACTCTGGCTCTGCTGTCCTCCCTGTCACCCACCCAGGCTGCTGAATGAGAGTGACAAGCGGCCCTTCATTGAGGAGGCCGAAAGGCTCCGAATGCAGCACAAGAAGGACCATCCGGACTATAAGTACCAGCCCCGGCGGCGGAAGAATGGGAAGGCGGCGCAGGGAGAGACCGAGTGCCCGGGTGGGGAGGCCGAGCAAGGTGGGGCCGCTGCCATTCAGGCGCACTACAAGAGCGCCCACCTGGATCACCGGCACCCAGAAGAGGGCTCCCCCATGTCTGACGGGAACCCCGAGCACCCCTCGGGTGAGTGCTGGCTATGTGCCACCAAGGTGTGGAAGACAGAGCTGGGGGGAGCTGGGCAGTGGCAGCAGAGGGGATCCTGATGCCCCCAGCAGCCCTGGGCTCTGGGAAGACCTTGCTGGGCTTTGCCATTGCCTCCGCTGGGATATGGGGACACAGAAGAGTGCAAATAGGGACTGTAGTGCAGGGAGGTGGCTGGGCAAGATGGCACAGACCAGGGCTGCTGGAATGGGCGCCGATGCTGGGCAGAGACAACCAGATCAGGAAACCAGGGAGGATGGGCTGAGGAGCGCCCACAGCCATAGGAGGAAGTGGGGTGCAGGTGACTCTAAGAAATGGGAGAGCAAACAGGAGAGGAAACCACTGCCCCCCATTCCTGCTGCGATGGGGCCAGGCGTGTGGCACTGAGTGCATGTTATCAGCGGGCAGACACAGGGTGTCTTGTTTAATGCTCATTAATGGTACTTGGGGCTAACATCAGCTGAGCACCTACTGTGTGCCGGGCACCATGTTCACAGCCTCATGCAGAGTCCTCCAGTCAGCCCTGAGCAGTGTGGTAGTGCCCACCCACTGGGCTTCGGCCTCAGCTGTGTGGAGGCCACTGCCACCTTACAGGGGAGGAAACAGAAGAGGAATCCGTTGTGCAGCTGAGGTCAGAGGCCAGGCAGTGGGTTTCTGGGGTGTCTGCTTTGCTTGTGTCCCTGACACACAGAAAAAGCCATGCTCAGGTCTGCTGCACCAGACGTACTTGGGGCACTGCCTGGAAGACACGATGGGTCCTACTTTGTCAGGCACTGTGGGGTCACCAGGAGCACCTCCAAGAGGAGCCCACAGGCTCCAGGGAGGAGCAGGGATAAAAGCAAGTGAATTATAATAGGAAGAAACAAGTACAGGAGAAGCCTTAGCTGGGGAGGAGCTATCTACCTGTCCACCCGCTCAGATTGCACAAATCAGCTGACTACCAGCTGCAGTCAGGTAGGCTTCCGGGAGGCAGTGTCCATGCTGCTTGGTCTCTCCTCTGTCTTACTGATAAGGAAATTGGGGAATTTTCTTTTTAAAAGAAGTTGGGGCTGGTGGTATTTACCTGTATCTGAGGCAGGAAGATCAAAAGGTCAAGCCCAGCCAAGCCCAGCCCAGGAAACTTAGCAGATCTTGTCTCAAAGTTTGGGGGGGGAAATGTTCAGTGCAGGATTCAGCCCTGCTTCTGGTCTGATGGAGGAGGCTCAGCCTGTCCTATAGAGCTCCAGGTTTATAGGACTCTTGACCTGTCTCTTGTGGGCATCCACTGCCGCCATCCCGCTGCGCAGCTGTCCTCCCTACCCTGAGAGGTAGAAAGGTGCATGAGCACACGTGGGACCTAGACCATGCACAGTACCATCTCCATCTGGAGTGAGACCATGGGTGTTGGCTTTTTCTCCTCCAAGCCCCCTCCAGACCCTTCCTCAGGGAGACTCCCCACAGCCCCAGGGCAGGAGGAAACCACCTTCTCTGGTTTCCTGAGTCCTTTGTTTGTCCCACTGTAGACACGGGGTGGGTCTGTGATCTCTCTAAGGTATGAGATTTTGGGGAGGGAGCTGCAACATGGAGCTGCAATGTATTTGTATCCGCAGCACCTGCCTTAGTGCCTGGCACACAGCAGTGCCCCCTGGGTGAATCTGCTGAGCGGGTATGTAAATGACAAAGGGGACAAAGATGCAGGGGACCTCAGTGCTCTCCTGAACAGCTCAAGGGCCAGCAGGGTGGCACAGGCCAGTGTGATGAAGCTGAGCGTGGTCAGCAGTTTGGGCAGCAGGCAGGATGCGGAGGGACTGGAGGGGGGCATGTCATCATCTGGGGGGCCTGGGCAGGGAGACAGTCCAGAGCACAGAGGGCAGAGGAGGCTCAGCAGGTGAGTTAGAGCCCACAGGTTCCCTGCAGAGCAGACAAGGCCCAGGCCCTGAGCCACACTCCTGGGGTCAGCAGCTGTAGGACAACAGAAGCAGGAAGGATGGGGTGATGGAGCCGGCAGGAAGCAGGAGACGGGACCCATCCCTAAGAACTGAGAGTTTCATCAAATAGAGGCCAGCCTGAAACTAGTAGATAAACAAGTACCAACCATAAAAGAGAGATGATAGGGCCAGCAAGATGGCTCAGCACAAGATCTGGAGTCCAATTGCTGGTACACACACACCCACACACAAAAAGGTGATTAAAAAAAAAAAAAAACACCAACTGGCTGACCAGACACGTGAGCCGGAAGGTCAGCAGACCTCAGCTTCCTGGTGCTCATCTTCTGACTGTCTCCCCCTTGCTCTTCTCTGTCTCCCTCACCCAGGCCAGAGCCATGGCCCACCCACCCCTCCAACCACCCCAAAGACAGAGCTGCAGGCGGGCAAGGCAGACTCCAAACGGGATGGGCGCTCCCTGGGGGAGGGCGGGAAGCCTCACATCGACTTCGGCAACATGGACATCGGCGAGATCAGCCATGAGGTCATGTCCAACATGGAGACCTTTGATGTGGCCGAGTTGGACCAATACCTGCCACCCAACGGGCATCCAGGCCATGTGGGTAGCTACTCTGCTGCAGGCTATGGGCTGGGCAGCGCCCTGGCTGTGGCCAGTGGACACTCTGCTTGGATCTCCAAGCCGCCGGGTGTGGCTTTGCCTACAGTCTCACCACCTGGTGTGGATGCCAAAGCCCAGGTGAAGACAGAGACCGCAGGCCCCCAGGGGCCCCCACACTACACAGACCAGCCATCCACCTCGCAGATCGCCTACACCTCCCTCAGTCTGCCCCACTATGGCTCCGCCTTCCCCTCCATCTCCCGCCCACAGTTTGACTACTCTGACCATCAGCCCTCAGGACCCTATTATGGCCACTCGAGCCAGGCTTCTGGTCTCTACTCGGCCTTTTCCTACATGGGGCCCTCTCAGCGGCCCCTCTACACGGCCATCTCCGACCCCAGCCCCTCAGGGCCCCAGTCCCACAGCCCCACACACTGGGAGCAGCCAGTATACACAACGCTGTCCCGGCCCTAAAGGGAGTCTTGTCACTGCCAGCCCCGTCCCCCAGCCTGTGTGTCCTGCTCCTTGCTGGTCATCTTGGCCTGATCGGGCAGCAGGGGAGGAGGGTGCAGGGGCTGATGGCAGAGGGGCAGCTTTCTGCCAGCTCCCTGCCCTGATGACCCACTGCCTGATCCGAGCTCCAGAGACCCGGCCTCGGCTGACAGCTGGGCAGAGGAAAAGGAAGGTGACTGCTGCCCCTCTCCCAGCCATGACCCTCTATCCTAGGACCTAGGAAGGACCTGCTTGCCCCTCAGGGAAGGAGGCAACATCTGGGCTTGGCTGGGCATTGGAGGCCTCGCCACTCAGGTTGCTCCTCTCATGGAGAGTGCGAGCCTGGTGGGTGCCAGTGCCTAAGAGCTGCAGCACCCAGAAACTTGCTATCAGAGCCCAGAGCTGCCTGTATCGCTCAGGCTGAGGACAGCTCTGAGCAGCCCCCTGGAGGGGTTCAGGAGAGCTCTCAGCCCTTCAAGGCCCCTCCCCTTCTGAATGCAGGAAGAAATTGGCACACAGGCCCCCAGCCCCAGTTCTGCACCAATAACCTCATCGTCTGTCTAATTGAGGTGAGCGCCCAGTGTCCCTATCCTGACCCCTACACCTTCAGGCACCCCAGCTGAGGAGGCAGGGGCTCCAGGATAGGATTCAGAAACAGTGTGTGCAGCCTTTCTCCCGGGCCCCAGGCCAGTGCCTCCTGTCCTCACTCGACTCTGCCAGGGCCACCTCCCTGCTCCAGAGCTTGAGCAGCAGGCTGAACAGGCCCAGGTCCTTGGCTCAAGGAGACATGGGGTCCAGCGCCCAGGCTGCGGGCAGCAGCTGAAGACACTAAGATTCCACCGTGTACATTCTGCCCTTGCCTTCTGCCCCTTGCCCTCCAGTGGTATCTGAATAAAGTATGTAGCTGTTTTCTGCCCCCACGTTCCTGTTCTCCTATGGCCCCACCGTCCGCATGTAACGCATTACTGTCCCCCCTTATTTATCTCAGTAGCCCCCTCGCCCCTCCCTCTCCTAGCTGCTCCAGCTCCTATTAACTCTGCATTAAGCATCCAAGTAATAAAATTAAAGGTTCTGGTTACCTGTGTGGTAGGCCTGGCCTATCTCTTGGTCTCTGTGCTTCCTCAGAGCATTTCTGCCAGTAGCTAGAAGATGGTGCCAAGGATGGCCCAAGGGTCTCTCTGTCCCCAGAAAGGACTGGGGACAGGGTGGGGGTATCTTGCAAGGGACTAAAGCTTCCTCAGCCCTCTTCTCAGGCCAGCTGGACCTCCCTGCCCTCACCCAGTACAGTAGAATCTGCAAAGAATTCAGGGACAGGTGTTAGAAAGGGGGAGGGCAGTTGACTGCCATCAACTGTCAGGCCTGGTCCTTTAAATGTGTGTGATGGGCATCTGCCTATAATCCCAACACTCAGGAGGTTAAAGTAAATGGATCGCGTGAATTTAAGGCCAGACTGGGCTGCATAGCAAGACTGTCTCAAAAAAATAAATAAAATAAAAAACCTTGGGGGCTGGGGAAATGGCTCAGTAGAATAAGCGCTTCCCTGGCAAGTGCAAGGGCCTGAGTTCAATTCCTGGTTCTGACAAAAAAAACCCGTTTCCACCAAAAAAGGGGCCAGGGACATAGCTTAGTGGCATTAAGTACCTGCCTGGCAAGTGCAAGGTCCTGAGTTCAGTCTGTAGTACCACAAAAAGACTGGTCCACCAAAAAAAAAAAATCAAAACCCTTGTGGGACATACAGATGGGCTGTTGCCCCCTGCCCTTCCCTCCCACCCCCACCCACTTATGTGCACACAGGTGTGCCCTCCCCAGCCCATGCCAGGGCCTGGCTGAGCTTTCCCAACACAGCTTGTCTCAGTCTAAAGCAGGGATGTGCAGTGCCACTCCTCAGTACTCCTGAAGAGCTTTGTCCTCATCAGGGGCTAGGAGCCGGCTACCTCACAGGCACCTAATGCAGGGATAAACACCTTCCTTGCCCCCTGCTACACTGATGCACAGCTCAGATGGCTGGAAGTTAGGCTAACCAGAGGGCTATTGTGTGTTAAGTGCTACCAGCCTGGTCAAGGAGCCCTGAGCTCCGTGTTTGTCATTCAGGACTCTGGGGAAGTGTGTTCCATTCTATTTCCCATGTCCCAACTCAAGCTCTGGGAGGGTGGATCTCAGCAGCACTGGCCTCAGAGTCTGAACCCAGGCTAATGTCAGCTTACTCTTCAACCTCCACCCCTCCAACCTCAGCTGGTCCCAGCTACTCCACTTCCACTGAAGTCTACTGCTGCAGACTGAGCGACCTACCTCCTGGCCAGGGGAGGGGAGGGTGGACACTGGGAACTCAGTCCCTCCAGGGTGGTGGGACCCCTACATTTGGAAGATGAGTCTAACCACCTCCCTGGGCCACCTCTCCAAAGCTCCAGGAAGCTTGGTGACTGAAAGCCGTGCTTTCAAACCATGTGTGACCACCCCAACTCTATGTAAACTGCTTACGGTTCTTTTTCTTATAATGGTAGGATTTTATTGTGGCCAGTAACACACTGGCTTGTTGAATATGGCCAACTTGCCCACCTTTATTAAAAGTTGGAATCTAGCTGCCCTCCAGAATTTTACGGTGTTATTCTTTTCTCCTCATTGAATCACTAACAAAGGCCAAAACCAAGAGGGCTGTGCACACCACTGAATACCTCTCCCCAGCAGCTCTTCTCTACTCTTAGGGACAGGCTGTCTAGTAAGTTCAGAAAGGACCTCATTACATCATGGTCAAATCCCCACTTCATCCATCACAGCTGCCCAGTGCTTCACCAAAATCAAGTCACTGATCTGTGGCACTCCCTCGATCTACAAAACCAGAAGCCACTGGGGTAGGGGGAACAGAGGCAAGATTGAATCCTCTCAGGAACCATGCTGGCTCCTAGATCTCCATTTGATTATCACAGAACTATCAAACATGAAATAACCTATTCTAGAGGCCAGGGAGATAGCTCTAGTAGAGTAGGTGCTTGCCTGACAAGTGCAAGGGCCTGAGTTCAATCCCTGGTTCCACCAAAATATTTTTTTAAAAAAACCTATTCTAGAATTCCAACATGGACCAGTCACTGCTAACCTTCTGTATTCCTACATTTACCTCACTTTCTCCTTATTGCAAGGCAGGGCAGCTGTCCACTTCTAGTCTGTTCACAGCTCCTGTTTTCAGGAACACCATGGACAGTTAGCAGGGTGCAGGGACAGGGGTCACCTAGCTGAAACTACCACTCTAGGGCCCTGCACCTCGTAGGACTGGATGTAATCAAATGGCACAGGAGAGGACAAATGACCCTCCCTAGAAAGGGAGCTCCTGGGCTGGGGATGCCAGAAAACCTAGACTGTGTGCTTCAACCCAGGCTGTGCGCTTCACTTTGACATGTTCTGGGCCTCCGTGCCCTAAGAGGAGCAGGTGTTTGTGGGAAGGACTGCAGAGCCTAGGCTCAAGCAAGGGAATAGAGACCTGACAGTGCTTAGCCAGTGACTTTATATTCAAGGGATCAGGCCCAACCCTGGGTAGCTAAGGGGCTCCCCAAAGAGGAGCAGAATAGGAAGGGGGAGGCAAGAGCGAACACACCCCTGCCTCCCACTGCCTTACCCCCTATCCCCTAAGGGTTAAGCCCCTCCTGCCCAAGCCTCATCTCCCTTTAATCACATCTGATACTGAGCGGCCCAGCAGGGAACAAAGAGACCATTTAGAGAAATGGGGCCGAGAAAGTGACCCCCGCACTCTGGGGCGGCTGCCTGGATGCCAGCACAAAGGCAGCGTTTCAGAGCTGAAATTTCAGCACCCAACTTGATTAAAGGATTCCACAGGCTCGGAGGAGGTGGCAGGGGTGCGAAGTCCACCCTCCCCGGTTTAACCCTTCTCCAGAGCAGCTGGCACCCTCACACCCTTAGGCCGCTCATCCTTCCCACCTCATCCAGTGCCATCCCAGAGGGTACTGCTCCTATGGGTCCGGTGAGCCTTGCTCCTCCCCCTCCCTCTTGGCAGAGCTGGCAGCAGGACGGAGGTCAGGCTGGCATATTTGGGAGCCAATCTTCCCTTCCACTGATGCTGATATCCATATACACCCTTCTCGGTCCCCAGAAGAGGGAGGAGCCAATGTGATCTTCCTCCTTTAGCAAGGTGAGCAGGGTGGAGAGAAGCCCCAGGTAGAGAAAGGGAGCTCCTGGGGGCACAGCATCCCAGCATCCAGCTCAGGGCAGGCCTAAGGATAACAGCCACCAGAAGAGAGTAAGGACACGTGACGGGGCCAGGAAGGAGAGGGCACAGGTGTGTTGGGCCAGAGGGCAGTGTGCGGTGGTGGCCTGAGGAGCGGGATGGGCCCAGAGTGAGCAGGTGCTCAGTCCTGCTCCAGCTGCAGCCCAGGCTCTCTGGGGAGGGGGGAGATCACCACACCCCGCGCTTCCTGCTGGGGCACTAGTCCTGAAAGGGGATCCGAGCCCTCGATAAGGCTCAAGGCAGGTCCTTAGGAAACAATGGGTGGCTTGATGAGACCTGCTCTGTGATACTCCTGAGAAGGGAGAAGCCCCTGTAGCCAGTCCCCACTGGAAAGGAAATTGGGGGTTTCCATGGTAACCAGCTCCCTGGGCACAAAGGCCCATCTGTCTGCTGGGAAGGCAGCTGAGGTGTCTCCCCTGCAGCAGCCTTTGCTCTGGGGAGCGGGGACTCGGAGGGAGGGATGTGGGGGACCCACAGGGGCCAACGGCCCTGGTGCTCCTTAAAGAGCTGACAGTCACGGGGCCATGGCACCAAGTGCGTGCTCCAGGCAGCAGGTGGTAGCACTGCAGACAGCTGGAGGTGGAGGGGTCGGGGGTTAAACAGTTTATTATGTACACATATAAAGTGAGGCCAGAAGCAGGCGGATGCGGGCCAGGGCGGCCCCAGTCAGTCGGTGATGATGAGCTCATCCACCCCCCAGTCTTCATAGCTCCCGTCAGGCAGGTAGCGGCGGATGATGATGGGGATCTTCCGGGCCCTGTGTTGGGAGAAGCCAGCACGTGAGCGAGGGCTGAGACCCAGCAGTGCCCACCCCACCCCACTCGCCTGCCTGTGCTGATGTCCCTTGCCGGGGAAGCTCAGGACACGCAGACAGGCCCTGGGGCAGGGACTCACTTGAGCTCCTTCATGGCGATGAGTAATGGATCTGTCTCCCCCTCCAGCTCTACCATCACTGGGGCACACATCCTGCGGGCACAAGAAATGTGTGGGAGTAGATGGAACCAGGGCGGGGCTGGCGTCCTATGCATCAGTATGCAAAGTGAGCTGTCTGCCACGGACCCACCCAGTGGACACAGATCTACAT
Organism: Ctenomys sociabilis; assembly: GCA_004027165.1. NCBI lineage: Eukaryota > Metazoa > Chordata > Mammalia > Rodentia > Ctenomyidae > Ctenomys > Ctenomys sociabilis. Next base: position 20,492 of record PVKA01022464.1, on the reverse strand, counting down.
TGGGAGCCAGCAAACTGGATTTCAACTGTGCCTCTAAGTGCAGGGTACTGACCTCTCCAAATCTCAATATTCCCATCTGAAAATCAAGAAACAACTCAGCACCTTCCCAGCAAGATGCTAAAATCCCACCGTCTGATAGCACAGACTCACAAGGTGCTGCCTGCTGTTGTGAGCTATGTACAAATATTACCTCTTGTGTGTACTAATTTCATTTCCCTTTTACTGGCGAGGAAAGAGAGGCACAGAGAGGCCAGCAACTTGCTCAATGTCACACAGCCAGTGAGTGGTTGAACCAAGATGGGAACCCCCATGTCCCTAACCATTGTGCTACCACATTTGTCATGCAATAAGCTACAGATCAGAAGCCGGGCATGGTGGCGCATGCCTGTAATCCCAGCACTCGGGAGGCTAACGCAGGAGGATTGTTGTGAGTTCGAGACCAGCCTGAGCTACAAAGTGAGCTTAAGGCCAGCCTGAACTGCATAGTGAGACCCTGTCTCAAAAAGACAAAAAAAATAAAAAATAAAAAAATAAAAAAAAAAAAATAAGCTACAGATCTACAAATGAGAGAAAGGTGCTGTGGATGGGACAAGGGTGAGCTTTCATCACCAGGCCACAGTGCAGTCACATACCAGTTCTCTGCCATGAACCTTCCCCAGCACCAAGCAGGCAGAGCACCCAGTGGCAGGGCCACAGCCGCCCCCAGGCCTGACTTAGTACCTGGCTGCCTCGCTTCCCCTCCCAGCACAGCACAGCACCGCAGGGTTCTCTCTGCAGCCCACCCCTCCAGCACTGGCTACTCCCAATCCTCCCACCACTGCCCAGCACTACCAGGCCAAAAGCCAGCTCCAGGTTACCCTTCTAGTATGTTCTCAGGCTACTTCCTTATACCTGCCCACATTTAAGGTTCTTGGCACTATGGCTTAAAAGTGTCCCCTATGCAGGGACCAGGTTCGACCCTGGGAATGCTGTGCCAGCTCTACCCCTAGGGCACCCTGAGACACCAACTGAGACTGGGCGTGGTGGTGCACACCTGTAATCCCAGGGCTTGGGAGGCTGAAAACAGGAGGATCAGAAGTCCAATCTGTGCAGTGAGACCCTGTACTAAATACAAAAAATAAATAAATATAAATAAAAGCGTTCCCCAAATTAATATGTCCTGAGCAGGCATGCTTGTTCCCTGTCACTGGGGGGGGGGGGCTCTGCCATGTGACACTGCAGCAACATGTCCCCAAGGCCAGTGCAGTGCTCTCTAGCAACCCCAGTCTCCAGAACTGTGAGCCCAATAAGCCGAGCCATGTGGCCCAGTCTCAGACTATGACACCCAGACCCTCCACACTGCCTCCCTCTGTGTCCTCTGTCAGCTCTTCCTCTCTGAAAAGGCCTAGGGGAGGTTCAAGAGTGTCCACTAATGCTTGCTGCACACGCCACACGACTCATCTGCACCTGCTTCTCTTGGTACCAAGCTCGCTGGGGACCATCCAGCGCAGACCACAAGCTTCAGGTGACCTAGGACACAGGACTCCCCAGTGGAGCTCGGCACCTAGCCCACCACAGAGGCTCCAGGCACAAGCAGGGGGTGCTAACCCTAAGCCGCCTCCTCCAGGCAGCCAGCTGCGGTTACTCCTGCTCCAGGTTCACAGCAGACCTGAACTATAGATGCCAACATCCAGGCCGCACACAGTCCCTCCTGCGGGCCTGAGACTCTGCGTCCACATAGCTGCTCCAATTATTCTGCTCCTCAGCTGGTCCAACAGCCACTGCTTACTAATTTTTCACCACTTACAAATTTTCTTACTAAATATCCTGATTTGGATTACTTAAGAGTGTGTAAATTGCCCAAGGAAGACTCTAATGGTATAACTTCCCTGTGCCCTTTCTCTGTAAGTATTTAAACATCCCCATGCTAGGATCTAGCTCAGTGGTAGTGCAGGTATGCACTTGTGAGGCCCTGGGTTTGAACCCCAACTGCAAGAGAGCAAGATGAAATAAATGTAGGCCAAGTAGAACCCTGTAAATAATGCGGCAAAATGCTCTGCTCTGCCTAGGCCTTCTTTCAAGGTATCAATATTCAAGGTCACTCCTCCACTCAGGCCTACCACACTCACAGAATTCCCAAAGCACAGGAGTGCGCCCTTGAGTACCCTTTGAACCTGACCTCACTATCATAGGAAGTAGGTGTAGCAAACATTTCAGCCACCAGATGGCGCTAGGAACCAGACTGGAACTTTATTCAAAACCTAGCCAAGAATGTTTGTTTAAGCAGGGTCAGTGGCACAGCCCTGGGGAGGCTGAGGCAGGAGGATCACCAGGAGTTTGAGGGCAGCCTGGGCTCCGGGGAGTTCAAGGCCAGCCTGAAATGCATAGTGAGAGCCTGCCTTCAAAAACGAAGAACCTGGCCCCGGGAGATAACTCAGTGGACTAAGTGTCTGCTCAGGCAAGCTCAGGGACCAGGGTTCGATCCCCAGCACCACATGCTGTGCCAGCCCCACCCCCAGGGCAAGCCGAGCCAGCAACCAGTATAGGTGCGGTGGCACACATCTATAATCCCAGCACTGGGGACTCTGAAAACAGGAGGGCCATCACCAGTCCAAGTTGCATGGTGAAACCCTGTACCAAAGACATTTAAAAAAAACCAGCAAAACACTGACCTGAACTTGTCCCTCCAGGCGCTGGTGGACACCTTTCCAGCACTGCCCCAAGTTGTCTCCCACCACAGCTCATAATGCAGGTCTGGTGCCTGGGATTCCCCACAAGACCACTTCTCTGCCCCTGTAGGCATCTTCACCCTTGCCTCACACACACACACCTCTCTCTCTCTCTCTCTCTCTCTCTCTCTCTCTCTCTCTCTCTCTCTCTCTCTCTCTCTCACACACACACACACAAACACCCTCTGTGAAGCACCACTCATCTCTGCCTTAGGTCCTGGGTATCTGCGCACAAGCTTACCTTTCCTGCAAGAGAACCCCAGGGAGACTGCAGGCTGGCATCTCCCTCACACCAACGACCACCTGCAGGCCAGGTGTGGTGGTACACACCTGTGCCCCAATCCCAATCCTTCAGCAGAAAGATTACAGGTTTGAGGCCAGCCTGGACTAAACAGTAAATTTAAGATCAGCCTGAACTATGAGGGCCCTGTCTCAAAAAATGCAAAGCTAGGCACGGTGGTGCACACCTGTTCCCAGCATCTGGGAGACTGAGGAGGGGGCTAACAAATTTGAGGTCAGCTTGAGGTACAAATTGCAACCCTGAACCAGGTATGGTGGTACAAGCCTATAACCCTAGCAGTTTGGAGACTGAGGCACAAGGAGCACTGGAGAGTTCAAGGACAATTTGGGCTACATAGTGAATTCAAACTTGCCTGAACTACATACAGAGCAAGACCCTGTTTCAAAAAAAAAAAAAAAGACAAGAGAAAAGAAAGGTGGGCACAATAGCACAGCTCATGCCTGTAAACCCAGCACTTTAAGAGGCTGAGGCAGGAGGACTGCAGGTTCAAGGCCTGCTTGGGCAACTTACCAAGACCCTGCCTCAAAATTTATTTATTTATTTATTTATTTATTTATTTATTTATTTATTTAATTTTTTGGTGGAATCGGGATTGAACTTAGGTCGTTGTGCTTGCCAGGAACGCACTTAATCTACTGAGCTATCTCCCCCCACCTCAAAAATTTAAAAAAAATGGCTGGAATGCAGCTCTGTGTGAAGATCATAGGTTCAACCTCCACTACCACAAAAACAAAACAGATCTGGCTTGTGGAGTGCTACCACAGCCCACCTCTTAGCACACAGAATCCGAAGCTCTCAGGTTCATTCTCCAGGGTTAGGGATACAGCCTAGTGATACAGTGCTTGCCTAGCATGCACAAGGGCCTGAGTTCAATCCCTAGTACCCCTCCTCCCAAAACACCTGTAATACGAGCACTCGGGAGGCTGAGGCAGGAGAATCACTGAATTTGAAACCAGCCTGGGCGACTTAAGTGAGTTCAGCAAGGCTAGCCTGAAGTATACATTGAGATGCTATCTCAACATAATTCATACCCATTTCACTTCACCAACCAAGATAGATGGACAACTATCTTGTTCTGCTTTTATTATTTTCTCCTGCACTGTTATTTAATTCCTCAGATCCTTCCTGCATCCTATTTCTTCTATTAGATCATAGGCTCCCCACAGGCCAGGGCCCAGCACCTTCTCCATTCGGATGTGTGAGCAGGAAGGGGCTATGTTAAGGTTCATAGGATCATAGCTTAGGGCCTCATTGCAGGCTGTGTGATGCAGGGGACAGTGAGAGTTCACACTCACGCGATCTGCAGTGCTCGGGTGCCCAGTACACGGGCTCGCTCGTACTTGGTCATGTACGGGGTAGTGATTCGCTTCTGGTTGGCCTGCGGTCGCTCCCCAGAAGGGAGGATCTCCACATTCTCCTGTCCTTCCTGGACACAAGATAGAACAAAGAAAATCTCAGGTTATTTTTTGGGTGGGTGAGGTGACAATGACAATCACCGCTATCATCATTAATGCTGGCTGGATGCCAGGGACATGGAACCACTCACTAATTCCTCATGAAATCTTCTCAGTAACCTAGGAGGCAGGAATTATAGTCTCCACACCAGGGGCTTACAGAATCAGCTATCTGGGCCAGAGCCTCAGACCTAGGCATATGGGAGGAATCATGATTGGGAATCTACAGCCAGCTGCTCATCCAGAAGATGAGAGGCAGGGATAGAAAGAGGACAGCGCCAGCATGCTGACTGTGTGAGAGGTGTATGAGCAAAACCTAAGCACATCCTGAGCACAGGCACCCGTTTTCAGGTAAGGTAACTGACCCAGTTACCAGCAAAGCCAGCAAAGCAATGGTGAAGGTGGGAAGAATTGTATATTCACACATTGAACAACTATTTATTTTTCATTTTATTTTAAGGAATGGTCTACAGAGTGTTCAGGATCTCACTAGTAGATGACTCATACTGATCCACCTGTTTATAGCCTCCCAAGAGATGAGATTACAGCCAGGCGTGGTGGCGCATGCTTGTAATCCCAGCACTGGGAGGCTGAGGCAGGAGGATTGTTGTGAGTTCAAGACCAGCCTAAACTACAAAGAGAGCTTAAGGCCAGCCTGAACTGCATAGTGAGACCCTGTCTCAAAAAGACAAAAAAAAAAAAAAGAGATTACAGGCACACACCACCATGCCCAGTCTCAGCACACCCAAAGTCAGGGCCAGCAAGACAAGCCCAGGGATTACCTTGCAGGCACTTTAATCCACTGAGCTGTTTGGCCATGTTTACTTATTTTTAAAAAACTTTTTATTATTTTATTTTATTTATTTATTTTTTGTATAGGGTCTCACTACACAGTTTGGACTTGAAGTGATCCTCCTGTTTTCAGCCTCCCCAGCAGCTGGGATTACAGCTGTGCGCAACCACGCCCAGACTGTAGGCTCTGGGCTGGGGCTGTCCCCAGGCCAGGACACCCACCCAGGGCAGCAGGGGCTGGCTCTGGATGTGGTACTGGGGATCCAATCTTGGTTCCTGCGCTTGCCTAAACAAGTGGTTAGTCTACTGAGCTATCTTGCTGGCCCTTTAAATATTTTTTTTTAATATTTTATTTATTTGGTTTGAGGTCTTGCTAGATAGCTCAGATCGGAAGTGATCCTCCTGTCTCAGTCTCCCCAGTGCTGAGATTACAGGCGTGCACTACCTTGTCCAGCTTCAGTGGCTGGCACAGCATGCCCAGAATGGCATGCAGTACTGGGGACTGAACCCAGGTCCTTGAGCTTGCCAGACAGACACTTAAGACTGATGAGCTATCTCCCCAGCCCTGAACAACTGTCTACTAAGAGCCAGTCCTGAGCCAGGGCACTGCAGCAGGTGCTGAGACACAATGGTAAGAGGTTCTACTTGCAGGGAAGTCAAAAGGAAACAGTCCCTGCACCTGAGAGATTGAACCAGGAGGATCACTGTGCATTCAAGGCCAGCCTAGGCAACATAGTGGTTGAGTTCAAGGAAAGCCGCAACTATCTAGTGAGACCCTGTCTCAAACAAAACAAACAACAAAAAGAAGAAAAAAAAACAGCTATTAACAAGCTGCTGGGGACATCTAGCTCACACTGAATGCCAGGAAGACTGTCCTGGACAAGACAGGCTGATCTAGAAGGATGAGTAGGAGCTGGCAAGCCACCGCAGAAGAGAAGAGCCTTTAGGCAGGTGGAGTAACAGGGCAAAGGTAGAGGGAGAGGAGAGAAGGTAACAGGTTTGGGTAACTAATCGTGGATCGTGATTCCGCAGGACCACACGCCACCAAAGAGAAACAAGCCAAGCAACAGTAAGATCACAGAGAAAGCAGGCAGCCAGATCCGGAAGACTCTGTATGTGTTCCCACCATTTACTGAGGAGGGTTCTAAGCAGAGACTCGGCTTAACTGAGACTAACAGGGTTACCCTGTGGATTCTGCTGAAAATAAGCTAGAGCTGAAGGCAGCAGAGATATCACTGCAGATGCCCCTAACTACTGGGCGCACAGACAGGTAAGAACGGGTGACAGCGCAGCCAAATAGCAAATGGAGCAGAAATGAGATGGGGCAGCTGCAGCCACATGGCTCCTGCCACAAGGCAGCCGGTGGGCGAGCAGCAATGAGAACTGGATCACCCTGAGGGACCCAGGGTAAAGAAAGCAGCATGGTGGAGCCACAGCAAGGAGGCAAAATCAAAAGAACAGGAACAGGAAACGGACAGAAGGCGGAGGCTGCTGGCACAAATGAGCTGGTATCTGGAGGTGAAATGCAGCTACACAAAGAAAGGGTTCAGCTTCCCAGCCTAAGGCACTCAAGAAACCTCCAGGAGACATGCAGCTCTCCCGCCAGTCAAATGGGATAGGAAGCCTTACATATTCCTGAAGCTAGCAACCCATCTAGCTCCTTGTCAAACTGTCCTTTCTCAGCCCACCCCCATTAAGGCTGGGGTTAATTTGGTCTCCCACTCTTGTCCCCAATTCACCCCACACTCCTGAGGTCAGCTTACTAAAATGAAAACCGGGGGCCAGCTCCCTCCGCAGAACGCAACAGACTGGACATGATGGCGTATGCCTGTAATCTCAGTGCTTGGGAGGCTGAAAACAGAAGATCACTACAAGTCTCACCTGTGTAGTGAGACCCTGTACTAAACACATAAAAAAATAAATAAATAAATAAACAAATAAGATGAAAACTGGACCATGCCACTCCCTGTTCAAAACTTCAGTGGCTTTCCACTGCCACTGGCTCTCAAATCCCACCTCATGTGGGTCTTGCTGACCTTTGGCCACTGTCCCTGTGCTCCTTATACATCTGCAGAGCACTTGACAGGTAACAGTCAATGCATGTTTGCTGAATGAATGAAGGTGCTGTTCTACCTATCAGTGTGAACTAATTCAATCTATGGGCTGTGGACCACCTGGCCAAAGTCTTCAGGCCCATTCTGCAGGGCTGCTCTCCTATCCAGCACTGGAAAAGTGATAACTTTAACTGCTTACGGCAGGATCCAGACCTCAAACAAGAGGCAGAACATTCAGGTACTTAGGATCTACCTTGCTTCTTGGCATGTGGGCTATAGAAGTAGGAGCCTAAAGCTTGTCTTAGCTGCTCTTTTGCTACCGAGAGCACCTGTAACTTAAGAGAAAGGTATATTCTGGCTCATGCTTCAAAGCCGGGCGTGGTGGCGCATGCCTATAATCCCAGCACTCGGGAGGCTGAGGCAGGAGGATTGTTGTGAGTTCGAGACCAGCCTGAGCTACAAAGTGAGCTTAAAGCCAGCCTGAACTGCATAGCGAGACCCTGTCTCAAAAAGACAAAAAAAAACAAAAAAACATAGAATGGCATGCCAGGGGGGCTACTCACAGGACATCAGCAAGGAACTATCAAGAAAGAGACCAGAGAAGGGCCATGGAGAGAAAGAAATCCAGGCTATACTTCCCATGCCCCACCTCTCCTAACCAAACCCCATCTCCTATAAACCCCAATAACCCAACCGCTTTCCAAAGCCCCACCTATGAGTGAATGAGGCTCTCAGAGGAATCGAGATACAAACCATAACAAACTGAATACTTACCTCTTCAGCATTTTCCAAGTCATCTAGTCCTTCATCCTCCTCAACATCATCAAAGTCATCACCATCAAAGCTGTGCAGAGGAGAACAGTCAATCACTTAGTAGAATCAAAGCAGCAAGGACCTGCGTGTTAGCCGATATATGGGAAGCACTTAGTAAATACTAATGGCCAGGCCCAAGCCTGTACCCAGCACCTGGGAGGCTAAGGCAGGAGTTCAAGGACAGCCTGGACTACCTAGCAGGACCCCGCGTCAAAAAACACAAAAGGGCCGGGGAGATGGCACAGTAGAATAAGTGCTTCCCTGGCAAGCGCAAGGGCCCGAGTTCAATCCCTGAATCCGAAAAAAAAAAAAAAAAAGAATATCAAATAAATAAATAAATGATTATTTAAAATAAAATGTAGGCCAGGGAGATAGCTCAGTGGCATAAGTGCCTGCCTGCCAAACACAAGGTCCTGAATAAATGGGAAAAGAGTTGGAGACAGTGAGGCTGGATCGCTCTTTCACTTTTTGTTTTGTTTTGTTTTGAACTCAGGGCCTTCATACTGAGCTATATCACAGCCCATTTTATTTATTATTATTATTTATTTGGTACTGGGGACCGAATTCAGGACCCTGCTTCAGGACCTCTGGATTACTTACCTCCCCCTTAAGCGCCATTAAAAATTCACACGACTCCGTGTTATTCTCAACACAACATCCCCATTCCACGACACAGAGCCTGGCTCTGCGCAAAGCTGGCTGAAAGCCACCATTTCGCTGAACTCTCCGGACTCTCGAACCCGAGCCTTTCTGAGCCTTCTGGGTAGCTCTGTGCTCCTCGGTCCTGCTCTTCCCTCTGGCTCTGCCGTCCTCCTCAAAACCCAACTCTCCTCACTCGCCTCTTCTGAGGCTCACGCAGAGGCCACTCCAAAGGCATACTCACTTGTCCTCGTTATCTGACATGACGCCCTCGCCGCGACCACGCCGCCGGAGCTGCTCCCAAACGCCACAAACTACGCGCCTCTACCTCGCGCAGCACCACGCATACTCTGCGCCTGCGCTGTGACCCTGAGCAATCACTTCCGGGAAGCAGCTAGCCGTGCAAGCTGCGCGTGCGCAGAGCGGCAGTGTTTGTTGCTATAGTAACCAGAGCTCCTGGCAGCTCGTAGTGATCCCGCGTTATCTTTGCAGGGCAAAGGTACACTGTGTAAGGAGTGGTGCATCAAGTCGAGGTCTTTAGGGTGAGGTTTCAGTTTTATATAATCGGAGCTCTTTTAACGCTTTTTTCTCCCAGGCGGATTTATCAGCACCGGGTACTGGGAATCAGGATGAGAACCCAGTGCTTGTATCTGCCTAGCTGGGAGGATGAAGGGGAGATTGGGGCTAGGAGACAGAGACATGTCATTGCGTCTTTCCTTCCTAGGGCCCGCCAATGGCTTCAAAGGACAGGGTGGATGTAGTGACCAAAGGAACAGGGTTTGGGCACTACCCCAAGCCAGCAGCTTACACCCCAGAAACCTGCAAACTATTAAAAGGTCAGTGATCAATGGGTTAGAGGGCTAGGAGTGTAGAGGACTCAGGAGAGGTCTAGCAAATACAGCCTGTGTTACCTAGTCTTTCCCTACCTGACCTGTGGCTTGGGACTAGCTTTTCCCTCACAAATAAGAAGTTTCCGATTCAGGAAGGGTTCCGGGTACTGCCTACAAAGGGCCAAAAGTCGCAGAACTAAGAATTTTGGGGCCAGCCAAATAGTTCAAAGGATTAAAGCGCCTGCTTAGGTAGACACCGCGGCCGGGGTTTGATCCCCTGTGTGCCATGCCGGCTTAGATGGCGAGTGAGACTGGGTGTGATGGCGCGCGCCTGTATACCCAGCTCTTGGGAAGCTGAACACTGGCAGATCACTGAGTCAGTCACTACCCTGTAGTGACTGTCTTAAAATACAGAAAAAAAGAAAAGAAAAGAAAAGAAAAAGATCACTGAGTCAGTCACTACCCTGTAGTGACTGTCTTAAAATACAGAAAAAAAAAAAAAAGAAAGAAAAGAAAAGAAAAAGAAATAGTTAACTCCTACTGTTTGTTTTGAGATGAGTTTTTACTATGTAGTAGTCCAGACTGATCTCACACTTGGAATCATCCTGCTTCAGCCTCCCAAGAGCTGGGATCACAGGTGTGTGCAACACAGTGTCAGATGTGCCAGAGAAACTTTGTCACTGGGGACCAGCTGGTCCGTGGCCACCCTCAGGCTACTGAATACATCACCCTTCCCTGGGCTCAGAACAATGTACAATCAGGTGTTTTGTGTAGCATCTGCCCTGTAGATGGTGATTTTTTTTTTTTTTTTAAGTCAAGGTCTCTGTAGTTCAGGGTGGCCTTGAGGCAAGAGTATCCCTTGAGTCAGCCTTGGCAATACAGCAAGATCCCCTCTCAAAACAAAAAAGAAAGAAAGAAAAATAAAAAGAAAGAAACAAATTTAGGAGAAGACATGTCCTATAAAAGAAAAAAAAAAAGCAGGAGTGAAGAAGTTCTCAGCCGGGCGTGGTGGCGCATGCTTGTGATCCCAGCACTCGGGAGGCTGAGGCAGGAGGATTGTTGTGAGTTCGAGACCAGCCTGAGCTACAAAGTGAGCTTAAAGCCAGCCTGAACTGCATAGCGAGACCCTGTCTCAAAAAAAGACAAAAAAAAAAAAAAAAAAAAAAAAAAAAAAAAAAAAAAAAAAAAAAAAAAAAAAAAAAAAAAAAAAAAAAAAAAAAAAAGAAGTTCTCGTTGCAGAATAGCGGTAGGCGGTGATATAATTTGAAATGTCGCTAGGGGGAGATGAAGAGCCCAGTACAGCTCGGGAAGCCTCAGGGAACTGCTTTGTCTTACAGCAATGATGGAGAAGTCCAAACTGACTAACTTCCAGCAGCGCCACATCCTGGACACCATAAAAAGTAAGAGGTCCAGGGACTCAGGAGGCTGAGGCAGGAGTATTGCTGCAAGTTCGAGGCCAGCCTGAACTCCGTAGTAAAAACCCTTGACTCTTAAACAAACAAAGGCAGAGGTAGCCGGTGGGCAGAGGCACTAGAGCTATCCATTTTGTGCCCTTCTGTGTTAAGGAAGAGGGGACATCATTTTGGCTTAAGTAAACAGAGTACACCGAGTATTCCTGGCCTTTAGATGTTGTGAAGCCTTGGCTTTTTCTGCTGAATCCTGGCACAGTAAGAATCTTGACCCAGTCAAGACTCCCCCAGGCCACTCCCCAAATAGTCTGAACCCTGTCCTTTGGTCCCTGCAGTCTGATGCTCCCTGACATGAACATATGAGCCCTTCAAAGGGCTCACATATGTATCTTTCTCACAGGTTTATCCACTCATAGTTTGGCTCTCAGAAACATGATCCCTGGCTGAACTACAACTCAGGGCCAATACATAAAGCCTTTCCACAGCTCTCCCTCACCACACTTCCTGTTACATTATTTTGTTTGTTTGTACCTGGAACTGAACTCAGGGCCTCGTGCTTGCACTGCTCAGTGCTACCTAGCCCTGTGTTATTATTTATTTATTTATTTATTTATAAAGTGAAAGTGCAAAATCCAGGTGCCCTCTATGATCTGGAAAGTGATATTGCTTTCTTTGGCTTACCTGCACTTAGTGGGTCAGGGCAGAGATCTCTGGGATTTTTTTTTTTTCTGACGGTACCAGGGATTGAACTCAGGACCCTGTGCTTGCCAGGCACTTATTCTACTACGCTATCTCCCTGGCCCATTTTTTTTTTAATTAAAAAAGTATTTTATTCATTTATTTATGTATGTGGTATAGGATCTCATTACGCAGCTAGGACTTGTAGTGCTCCTCTTGTCTCAGCCTCTCCAGCGCAGGATTACAGGCTGTACTACCATACCCACCGCGTGCATGGTTCCAAGGCCAGCATGGCATGCAGCACTGGGGATCGAACTCGGGTCCTTGCCCTTACCGGGCAGACACTTAGACCACTGAGTTTTCTCCCCAGTGGGGCAGCTCTTCAGAGAGAAAATGTAGAGTGTGGGTAGTGGCATATGTCTATAATACCAGCTTCTCAAGAGCCTAAGGCTGGAAGATTCTAAGTTCTATGCCAGCCTGGGCAATTTAGAAAGACCCTTGCTAGCCCTGCTCCCAGGGCACGCTGAGACAGCAACTGAGACTGGGCGTGGCCGGCGCCTGCCCACAATCCCAGCTCTTGAGAGGCTGTAAACAGGTGGATCAGTATGAGTCCGATCTAGTAGTGAGACCCTGAACACCCTTGTAGACCCTTCCCTAAAATTAAAAAAAAAAAAGAAAGAAAGAAAGAAAGAGGAGGATCACTATTAGTCCGAATACATTAAGAAATAAAAGGTGGGGGCTGGGGAAATGGCTCAGTGGAATAAGTGCTTCTCTGGCAAGCACAACGGCCTGAGTTCAATCCCCAGTTCCACAAAATAAATAAATAATAAATAAATGAATAAATAAAACGTGGGGGGTTGGGATTTAACTCAGGTAGAGCACTTGTCTAGCATGTGCAAGGCCCTGGGTTCAAGATACCATTTTTTTTTTTGGTGGAATCGGGGATTGAACTCAGACCCTTGCACTTGCCAGGCAAGTGCTTATTCTACTGAGCCATCTCTCCAGCCAAGGCCCTGGGTTCAATCCCTGCACACAGAAAGACAAAGGCAGACAGAATGAGTGTCAGAAAGTCTGAGCCCTCAGAGTTTCACTGGACTTTACCAAAGACATCTACAGAAAGAGAAAGATGTTTTGGGTAACTTAAAGTCAAACTCTGCAAGCTCAGAAAACCTAGACTTACTCTATCTGTCTGTCTCTGCCAGTCTGTCAGTCTCTCTGATTTTTTGATACTGGGGATTATACTCAGGTCCTCCATACTGAGCTACATGCCCACCCCACCCCCCTTTTTGTGATACTGGAAATCAAACTCAGGACTTTGAGCTGCCCTGGCAGGCACTGTGCTGCTGAACTATATCCCCAGCCCCCAGCCATTTAAAAATAAATGAATAATTATTTGAGACAGGGTCTTACTAAATTGCCCAGACTAGGTTGAAACTTTTGATCCTCCGGCCTTGCCTCCCGAGGGCTGGGATTGTGGGCACATGCCTACTGCCCCGCAGCTACCCCCTCCTCTAAGGAGGGCACCTGGTGAGCCACGGAAGTGGGGGGCAGGCTCGCAGGCACACATGGACAGTGCCCGTCCAGCCCCAGCTGGAGGAGGGGTTGTCAGGCTAGGCTAGGGCCAGATCTCCTTCCACACTGTGGACAGGAACAACTCGGGCCACTAAAGATGGGTGCCATCACGCATGTGAATCCTGTGACTCAGTCTCTGCGCTCAATGTGGTGTCCTCAGTCGCATAACCACACACCCCCCCCACTAAGGCAGCACTGGAGCGGTGCTTGATCCCTAAACAGTGACAGGTGAACTGGGCATGGTGGTGTGTGCCTGTGATCCCCGTATTTGGGAGGCCAAATGGGAAGAGGCTGAGGCCAGAGGACCACTATGAGTTCAAGGCCAGGCTGACTGAACTCATAGTGACTGCGGCCACCAGGGGTCAGGCCTCCAGGGGTCAGTGAAAGTTTTCTTTTTTAAAAAGCTGCCCCCAGGCCTCAGTGTGGTCTGCCTTCGTGCTGTTTTGAGGTTGACTGAGGTGCTGTCACTGCTACCCCCATATATCAGGCTCATTGCTAAGCCCAGGCAGAGGCAGGAGTGGGAGGGCAGAGGAGGAGACACTCTGGGGGCAAGGCATCTCTTCAGGGAAGAGAAGGAAGGGGTGGTGTGGCTGTAGGTGAAGGGGCAGGGAAGGGGCAGGCGGGGGAAGGTGGCAGCTGCTCCTCCTAGCTGCTGGGAGCACACAGCTTGGGTCCCCCTTGGCAGGACTCATTCTCCCAGCCCCATCTTGCTTGGACTTCACACCTGATCTGGACCTGTATTCCCATCTTGGCCATCACTGCTAGGGCCCTAGCTAGCATCACTTCATGATTGAGTGGCTCTGGAAGGCCAGTCTCCCCTCCTGCCTGTATGCAGGACTTACAGTGGCAGCCAGAGGGCACTCCTCTTCTCCAGCCTCCAGTGGCCTCCATGACCTCTGCCCCATATCCAACACTCCACCCAAGCCTGAGCCTCTGGCCTCCACTCCGCTGTCCTGCCCAGCAGGCCCTGTCCCAAAGTGTGTGCAGCGCTGGCCTCCCAGGCAAGCTCTGCTCTTTTGTCAGATGTCCCCTTCTCCATGAGGCTTCCCTCATCACCCTATAAAGTTGATAGTTCCAGCCAGGCAAGGTGCCACACTCCTATAATCCCTGCCCTGGGGAGGCTGAGGCAGGAAGATCGCTTTGAGTTCCAGGCCACACTGGGCTAGACAGCTCAAAGCCAGCCAAAACTATATTGTGAGACCCAGTGGAATATATTGGTGATCCAGCTATCTAACATGGTATCACTTACAATATTGTCCCCTGACAGATGCCCCAGGAAGGCTAGACTTTGCCTCGACTTCTCACTTCTCACTGGCTCTGGTGGCCAGGGCCTGGCACAGAGGCAATGTTGAATCTGTATTTGATGAGTAGATTTGTAGAAGGCTGAAAGCCTTCAGAACCATGACAGCAGCAGGCTCACTTTGTGGCCTGGGAAGGGGCCCACACAGGCCAAGATGGACCCCAGCAGGAGGATGGGCGTCTCTTTATCACCCAAACTGACCCTCCCAGCCCATAGCCCAAGCAGAAAAAAACACATACAAAATCATCACGCAGAGACTCAGTGTAGAATAATGTTTATTGCACTGTTGGGAATAGTTAAAAAGGAGAAGAAAAACTGACAGAAAAACCTGGAAATCTGAATTTCTAAAACTAGGAGACCAGTGGAATAAATAATATAATCATTTTAACCAGTATATAGCTATGAAAATAGGTTGTATATAAACCTATTTTCAGATTTTTCTAGAAAGATAATCCACGATAAATTATTGGATGAAAAGAGTCAGTTACTGATAAGGCAGTATGATCCAGTGTTTTAAAAAGTCAGCTTTGTGTGCACATAAAACATATATGCACATCTGGGCAGCAGCACAAGCACCTGCCTGGCAAATGCAAGGTCCAGAGTTTGATTCCCAGCACCAAAGGAAAAATATATGCACAAGGATCTCTGGATGTGTTTATCATTAAGAAAAGGAGAAAGCACCAAACCATCATTGCTCATTGCAGAGGGTGGACCTGGAGGGGGCAGGAAGACTCTTGCACACCATTTGACTTGTAACAGGCGGGCACCATCTTTATTTGGGGCAAAAAACTGTTTGCAGTGTCTGAGGCAGGAAGACTGCCATGAGTTTGAGGCCAGCCTGGGCTACATAGCGAGACCCTGTCTCAAAGGAACAAACAAAAAACTAGGTAGGTCCTCAACTTTCTGCCCCCCAGGGGGAGACCCTCTGCCCCTACAGTGCAGCCCGACATCAAGCCAGATGACCTCACCTTCCAAGCAGCCAGCCTCGGCCATCTACCTGCCTCCCAGCCTGACAACCCGGTCTCACCTCCGGCCCGCAAGCCTGTGCCAGGTCAATGGGGCCTACAGCCGTGAGCAGTTCAGGCCTCAAGCCACCAGTAAGTGACAGGGCCTGGGCTAGTGGCTTTGAGTCTTCCAGAGACCTAGGGTATATGCAAAAAGCCGTTCAAAGGGCAGACGGGAAGGAATCTAACCAGATTCTCTGACCTCCGCATGCATGCTTTAGCGCCTGGTCCTGCGCTAGCGTGGGGATGTCCAGGGCAACCATTTAGGCTGGCCTCTCGTTATTTTCTTCCCAAACTTTCTTTCCTGATGAACTGGATGCCACTAAGCCAGTCGCTTCCTCCCTCACATCTGCCATGACTTCTGCCAGCCCCTCCTGAGATGTCCCTGCGGTTGACAGGACATGGGCTGCCACCACTGAGATCCCCGGACTCTTTTTTTGGTCTTGCACTGCACCAGCTATTCATGGCCTTCAGCATGGCACCTTCCTTGCCTCTTTCCACCACTCCCTCCAACCTTGACATAAGTTCAGGCATAGCCAGGGGTGAAGCTGTGCAGTCTGTAAAGCCCTTTCCCCATGACCCTGTAGCATGCCTGGCTGGAAATATAGATGCAGATGCCCTTCATGCCTAATAAGGCCATTTATGGGCTCTGCAGGAGATCTGGAGAAGGAGAAACGAAGACTCCAAAATATCTTTGCCACTGGGAAGGACCCAGAGAAACGGAGGAGAAAAGATCCCCCTGTTCAACGGGAGGAGCCAGCCCATGAGCTGGACCGGTTTGAAGAATGTGAGCTCTGTGTGTGTGTGTGTGTAGAACTGAATGGGGCCAACAAGAAAAAAGTTCCTGAGGGCAGTGATCTGTTGCCCTCACCAGGGTCTGGGGTTCCCATGTCCTGCACTGATGACCCTCCTCCTCTGCCCAGTGGTGAGGGAAATCCAGGAGAGGAAGGAATTCTTGGCTGCCATGGAAGCCTTGGGACAGGGCAGGCAATACCACGGGATCATCCTCACTGAAATCTCCCAGGTAGGAGAAACCGGCAGGGATGGGGGTGGGGGTATGTGTGGCTGGCCATGAGTGTGGAGCAGACGTGAGAAGCCACAGAGCACGGTCTTGAGCTCCGGTCCACATCATCTCGAGCTCTTTCAGCTCCTGTCGGACATTGGCTCCCCTGATTCCCTTTGCAGAAAATACGGGAAATGGAAGACATTGACCACCAGAGGACCGAAGAACTTACAAAAGCTTTGGCCACCACCTAGCCAAAGATGGAACAGGACACCCTGGGTGGCTGGAAGCACCTGTACTGGCCCTTCACCACATCCCGTGGTGGCCAGCACTGCTGTGCCTATGACAGTGAGGGTCAGACAGTGCCTTTCCCGGACACTGCCTGGAAGACAGCAGCCACTGCAGATGCCCCTGAGACACCCACAGCCACAGAGACTTCCAGTCCTTTCTATGACAGCAAGGCCCAGGTCGTAGCAATGTGGACGCATGTTGCCAGGCATCCAGGGCTCTCTCCCTGCCACCTCCATCCAGCCTCTACTGTCCCGCTTCTTTTGTTCCTGAACTTAAGGCAGCAGGGGATGCTTTCTTCCACCTGTCTTAGGAAGCTATAGTATTTTACTTTTTATAGCCCTGGGCAAGAGTTTAACCACACCAATTAATTGGCCAATAAAACGTATTTAACTTGGGTCATTCTGCAAACTACTTTGTTTTCAAGGTAGTTCATAGGATAGAGGAATGATGCTTATTGTTCAGAGTTAGGGTTTGGAAAGCCCAAATGCTTCTCTGCTTTTTGGCTGAGAACAGGGGTAGATTTTGTGGGCTCAGGTGGTTCCCAACTCCCACTTTACATATTCAAGAGCAAACCAGAAGGGCACCTGTAAGCACCACTGTGGCAGCCTACAGGAGCAGAGCTCCATTAAGTAGCTTGACCTGAAAACTAAGGCTCACGAGATAGCACAGCCAAGGGCATTTAAACAGCAAGCAGCCTCCAAGCCTCAAGCTAGCACCACCCCTCACTAAAAGCAGCCAGCAGGGTGAAGCAGAGTGTGTGTGGGGTCCCAGGCTGAGGCTCTCTGGCTTTGCAAGTCCAGCTCCTCCTGTGTTTTGGGACCCTGAACAAACCCAGAGCCTCCACTATGACATCCACGATGCCCTGCCTTAAGGTGCACGGAGTGACCTGACCCCATCTCTCCCAGCCTGGTGCACAGGACATCAGGACTTCTTCCCCTCAGGTTTCTGACAGCCACCCGTTCTCCGCTCTCCTGTATCATAAACCAAAACGTCTGGGCACTATGCTCCACCCGTATGAGTAGTCAGGTCATGTGACCCATATTGTGGCTTCTAGAACAAACACAGATGCAGATGCGCCTGGCTCGGGCATGTCCACAAGAAGCCTGTGTCACAGTCCTCCAAGGACCTGAGGACCAGGGTGGCGTTATGACAGCATGTCCACCACCTAAGCGCCCATCACATGGTCCAGAGGCAGCAAACTGAGCAAACTCAGAGCAGGGGTTAACATTTACAAATTACACACATAGGAATCCTGTACCCCTGCATCTATAATCCCGTGAGCAACCGACGGCTAAAGTAAGAGCAGCCACACTTGCAGTGTGGGACACTGACACAGCCATCTGGAGCCCATCAGGGCCACATGGGAATCAGAGCCGCCTGGCCAGGAGGCATGGCTGGGGCCCGAGAACTCAGGTTGTCTCCATTTATTGTTGGTGAGGAACACTCTCAGGTTAATACAGTGCGATCTCTTCCCAAGCTGCATGGAGGGCGGGGCCTGCAGCACCCAGACAGAGCTTGTCTAACAGTGCTGTGACCAGGAGCTGCCGGGCACATTCCCTGGACAAAGGTGGCATCCCCATCGCTCATCCTCACCCGCAGCCACCCAATGGGTTGGTGGTCATCCATTCTCTGGTGGGAAGGAGCTAGGGATGGGGACAGACAACTGAAGACAGCAGCAATGACCACACGTGGAAATGGGCTGCATCCCCAGGGGGGCCAACTAGGGGTCAGACTTATTAAAGAACCAGAGTTAGCACCTACCTGCAGCGTACCTCCCTAGACTGAGGACTTGGACCAGAGCTCTGATTTGCTTAGTCCTACTGGGACTAAGCACTGGGGCAGCCATCAGGGGCCTGTGTGGTGGGATGTGAGACTTCCCATGAAGAGGGGAGATGAGGGGGAACCCTGGAACTCAGGGTGACAGAGAAGTTGCTCATCTGGCCCATTCACATGTGAGACAGCACACACCACTCAGGAGCCAGCTCAAACTCGACTGTAGACTTCATAAATAGAGCGCCTGGATGAGGGGATTCGCGAGATTCAGGGCACCTGCACCGCACAGGAGGCAGAGACTCAGGGGCCCAGCTGGGCAGGAGGAAGCCAGTCAGGCAGCCCCTCTGCTGGCCAGCCCTGAGGAGCAGGAGCCCAGAGGCCTGCAGAGGCACTGGGTGTCAGGTAGTCCTCGCCAGTGTGTTCAACAGGGAGAGCAGCCATGGGGCTTCTCCACCAGGTCAGGGGCTGGGTGGGATGAGCAGGTGTTCAGGCTCTGCCACCACCCTCCTTGGCCCCCTGGTCCCTGCTCCTTGAGTCCCACAAGGCATCTGGAGTCATCAGAACTTGACAGGGCAGGCTGAGACCTGAGATGGGAGAGGTCACCCAGAGGCTCCCTGCCACTAAGCTGCCTCAGCCTTTGGTGGATCCAAGGTAGCAGAGGGCTCCCCTGACCCATAAGACCCAGGAGGGGACAGTCCTGGTGACTTCCCTCGCTGTCAGCTCTTGTCCCCAGGGGACTTGCTCTTGGTATCACGCTTATTTCCCAACATCTTCAGCATCTTCATGGTCTTGAACTTCCCCTTCTTCTTGCCCTCAGGTTCAGCCTCCTTCTGGAACTCTGCAGCAGAAGAAAGGGGTGCTGTACCAGGCGGGGAAGGGGACTCCTCTCAGGTGGCAGGGTGTCACTGAGCAGCTGTGTGCACAGTGGCTTGGCCCAGCCACTGGCCTCCCATGGAAACCTTGGGCAAGTCACTTCATGTGCCTATTTCCTTTCTCCCTAGGGGTTGGGGACCATCCTCTCCTAGTGATCTAGCAAGAACTGGGAGACTTGCATCTGTGTGACCCAATCTGTGTCGCACTTGACACTCAAAGGCTTACTTTACCCACTACCCACACTGGGGCTCACGGCTCTATGGCCCTAACACAGACACCAAGAATCAGAGCCAGAGGGAACTCAGAACTCATCTGCCACACCAGCCGCCAATGTTACCAACAAGGAAAATGCAGGCCTTTGAAGTGAGCTGGACCAGCTGAGCTCCTTGCAGGCACCAGGCCTGTGCTAAGTGCACCACAGAGGTCTTCTCTATAGTCCCACACGGGAGCAGGGTGCCCAGTCACTGCACTCTGCAGACACAGGAGTGAGGACACCGCCCATGTGCCAAGCTGGGCCTCAACTCCAAGCCATCTGGCTCCAGCCTGAGTGGAGACACCCAGGAGGCTAGAGTTGGTAGCAGAAACTGAGTCAAGGCACCAGGGAGATGGCTCAGTAGAATAAGCACTTGCCTGGCAAGTGCAAGGGCCTGAGTTCAATCCCTGGTTCTGTCAATAAATAAATAAAATAAAATAGGGGTCAGGGATATAGCTCAGTGGTATAAGCGCCTGCCTAAAGTGCAAGGTCCTGAGTTTGATCCCTGGTACCACAAAAAATAAATAAATAAAATAATCTGCCAGGTGTGGTAGTGCAGGCCTGTAATCCCAGCACTCGGAAGGCTGAGGCAGGAGGATTGTTGTGAGTTTGAGACCAGCCTGAGCTACAAAGTGAGCTTAAGGCTAGCCTCAACTGCATAGTGAGACCCTGTCTCAAAATGACAAAAAATAGCCGGGCGTGGTGGCGCAGGCCTGTAATCCCAGCACTCGGGAGGCTGAGACAG